>JAJHIY020001204.1:0-7500 GCA_022114975.2 Lampris megalopsis
CACGACACGACGATGTTAGATCTCCCGCCCGTTGGAACGGTTGATGGCAGCTTGCTCCAGCCTCAAGCAGTCGATACAACACTTCTTCAGCGATGTTTTTAGCTGGTCTTTGTATCGCTTCTTCTGACCACCTGCGGGCCGGCGGCCCAGATGAAGCTGTCCATACAGGACTTGATGTGGCAGGCCTTCTTGAGGCATCCTGAAGACATGCCCGAGCCAGCGCAGTTGGTGCTCAGTGACCGTGGCTTCTGTGCTCTTGCAGTTTGTCCTAGCACGAATCTCGGCATGGGGAACACGGTCACGCCACGGGATCCCCATGATTTGCTGCAAACACCTTATGTGGAACCGCTCCAGCAACCTTAGGCGGCGGCTGTGTGTGACCCAGGCTGCAGAATCGGAATCAGAAACACTTCATTTGTCATTTCATTTCATGCACCTGCACACATGAAGTGAAGCAAAACATCGTTTCCCCCAGCCCACAGCCGTGCAACACAAAGACAAAAACACACATCCGAAAACTATAACTACAACAACAAATATGTCCAAACTAACACACATATCTAAACTAACTTAACTTAATAAATAAATAAAAATCACTGTCCAGGAGAACAAACGCCAGCCAGGATGACTGTAGGAACTACCGGTCTGCATGGGCTAGCAGTTAGCTTAGCCTGCCCCGCTTCCACATCCTGTCAGACCGCCCTCGGTGTTTCCTCTTCGGGCACAGCTCCGGTCAGGGCCGTGGTCCTTGGGCCCACAGGATGCAGCAGACCAGGCTCCCTCAGCCGCCCAACACTAGCTCTCCCAGCCAGACACCCTCAACACACCTGCCTACACTCCACACAACGACACTAAAAACACAGTCAAGACTAGGCGAGGCCGCCACCAGACCGCCCTCGGTGTTATCGGAACTACCGGTCTGCATGGGCTAGCAGCTAGCTTAGCCTGCCCCGCTTCCACATCCTGTCAGACCGCCCTCTGTGTTTCCTCTTCGGGCACAGCTCCGGTCAGGGCCGTGGTCCTTGGGCCCACAGGATGCAGCAGACCAGGCTCCCTCAGCTGCTCAACGCCAGCTCTCCCAGCCAGACACCCTCGACGCACCTGCCTACACTCCACACAACGACACTAAAAACACAGTCAAGGCTAGGCGAGGCCGCCGCCAGACCGCCCTCGGTGTTATCGGAACTGCCGGTCTGCATGGGCTAGCAGCTAGCTTAGCCTGCCCCACTTCCGCACCCTGTCAGACCACCCAGCTTCACAGCTGTATAGGAGATTTGGGATGCAGACGGCTTTGTAAACAGCAATTTTGGTGTGCAGGTGGAGGTGTTCGTTTAGCAAGACCTTCCGTCGGAGTTTGGCGAAGGCTACACAGGCTTGTTTGATTCTATCATGAGTTTCGTGATCAGTGTTGCAGCCCTCAGAAAGAATGCTGCCCAGGTGTTTGAAAGATGGAGCAACTGAGAGTGGTTGGTGTTCTATAGTGAAGACAGGCGTAGTGGGTGGGTGCTCATTACTGTAAGCTAATGTCCCCTGAACAAGCAATAAGAATAACCCAGCCAGTCCACCTTATAGGCTGGACAAAGGTTTGAAAAAAAAATGACGTCATTAAGTCATTAAGCCCTATCCAGACACAATTTCTATTACCCAATACATGCTAAAATCTATCTATATATTCTACATTAGGCTTTATTTTAAATTTATTGTTCTTTGTGTAATCGCTTGTTTGCGCGTTATATTTCTGTTACTCTAGAAGAGACGTTCATTGGAATTTCTGTTTTGGAGTGAACCCAAATTCAAACACCAATTTGAAAATTGTGCTCACAACCACAAAACTCCCATCTCGGTGTGGCTATAGTAAACAGCGGCAACCCTGTTTTAGAATTCAGGTTATTAATGGCGGCACGGTGGCCCAGCCGTTAGCGCCGTCGCCTCACAGCGACACACGCCCCACAGCAAGAAGGTGCTGGGTTCGAACCCCGGGGTTGTCCAACCTTGGGGGTCATCCCAGGTCGTCCTCTGTGCGGAGTGTGCGTGTTCTCCCCGTGTCTGCGGTGGGTTTTCTCCAGGTGCTCCGGTTTCCTCCCACCATCGCAAAGACATGCATGTTTGGGTTGGTACTCCTGTCTGTGCCCCTGAGCAAGGCATGGCAAGAAGAACTGGAGTTGGTCCCCGGGCGATGCACGGCGGCTGCCCGCTGCTCCTAGCCACACAGCTAGGATGGGTTAAATGCAGAGTGTAAATTCCCCACGGGGGGGGGGGGGCATTAAAGTGTACTACCAGGGGCGACAATCCGATATCAACTTTGGAGGGGCCAATTACATGACGTTTTCTCAAGCACCATTCCTGAGGGGGGACACCAAAAGTAGTGCTGTAACCAGGGGTGCAATATTGGGGGGGGGCTATATCATTTTCCCAGGATGGGGACGTCTTGTCCCCTCCTTCCCCCCCGGGATTTCCACCTATGGGTATATTACATGGTTCTCCGTATGGACGGCGTTACGTTTCTCAGAGTTAACCCCCAGTCGGAGGAGGAGCACTAGGTGCTGTGTGGTCGTCCCAGAGGAGGTGGGTGAGAAACACACATGTGTTCTGGTGCCCTCCAGGGTAAAATGACTGGGTGTGTCTGTTTCACACCAGTAACCCCGACCTCCTCCTGAGAAGACGACTCCCCTCTGAGTGGGCCTACAGTGAGACTGGCTACAGCTAATGTGTGTGTGTGTGTGTGTGTGTGTGTGTGTGTGTGTGTGTGTGTGTGTGTGTTCCGCTGACCACAAGAACAGCTCATTGACTGCAGTGGCGAAAGAATATAAGCCTGCCCATCATCTTCCTCAGTGAATGCTTATGACTCAGTGAAGGACGCCATGATGCTGCTGGTCGAAACTCCTCCAAACACTCACACACACACGCTCTCTCTCTCTCTCACAGACACACACTCGCACTCGCACACACTCTCTCTCTCTCTCTCTCTCTCTCTCTCTCTCTCTCTCTCACAGACACACACTCGCACACACACACACACTCTCTCTCTCACACACGCGCGCACACACACACATTGCATTGTCACCTCACAGGAACAAGCGTGTGATACAACACATTTTCTCTCTCTGTGTCTCACACACACACACACACACACACACACACACACACACACACACACACACACACACACACACACAGACACAACCACACAGAAGAGTGGGTTTTTAATATTTTTGTTAGTTTACCCATGTTTACCTTCAGGAATCCTATGTTAACTCTGTGTGTGTGTGTGTGTGTGTGTGTGTGTGTGTGTGCGTGCGTGCGTGTGTGTGTTGTGTGTGAGTGAGAGAGAGACACACATAAGCAGTATGTGACAGGCGAGATCATTGCAAATGACATGCACCACTGTATTTAATCAAAAGCACTCATACATATATCACATCATATACAGATATCATCATATATCACATATCACATCATGTACATATATCACATCATATACAGATATCACATCATATACAGATATCATCATATATCACATATCACATCATGTACATATATCACATCATATACAGATATCATCATATATCACATATCACATCATATACATATATCACATCATATACATATATCATCATGTACATATATCATCATATTCAGATATCACATCAGATATCACATATCACATCATGTACATATATCACATCATGTACATATCATATACATATATCACATCATGTACATATATCACATCATATATCACATCATATACATATATATCACATCATATATGTATATGTGACATCGTATACAGATATCATAGTATATCACATACCACATCATGTACATATATCACATCATATACATCATATCTCACATCATATACATATATCATCATATACATATATCACATCAGATATCACATATCACATCATGTACCTATATCACATCATATATCACATCATGTACATATCATATACATATATCACATCATGTACATATATCACATCATATATCACAGCATGTACATGTATCACATCATATATCACATCATGTATATATATCACATCATATATCACATCATGTACATATCATATACATATATCACATCATGTACATATATCACATCATATATCACATCATATACATATATCACATCACATATCACATCATGTACATATATCACATCATATATCACATCATGTACATATCATATACATATATCACATCATGTACATATATCACATCATATATCACAGCATGTACATGTATCACATCATATATCACATCATATACATATATCACATCATATATCACATCATGTACATGTATCACATCATATATCACATCATGTACATGTATCACATCATATATCACATCATATACATACAGTTAAGGTCAAAATTATTAGCCCCCTTTATGAAATCAAACAAAACCCTTTAACTTTTCCATGGAAATGACCATAACCAAAAGTGTTTATAGTTTAATTGCTTCCCAAAGAACAAAGGCAAAATCTCCGCTAGGCTTGATTAAGATATTTTACTGATGTGCTGAATTGAAACAAGAAAAAACAAAAATGACAAGGCCAAAATTATTAGCCCTCTGACAGTTAATAGTCAATAGTGTACCCTTTCTGACTCGCAACTGACAACAGCCTCTTATGGTGGTTCCTAACTAGGGTGGCACATGTGTCTTGAGGGATCTCATCCCATTCTTCCAGCTCACCCAAATTGCCTGGTTTTTGAGCATGGACATTAACCTTGAGCGCCCCCCACAGATTCTCAACAGGATTGAGATCTGGGCTCTGAGAGGGCCACTTCAGGACCTTGATTTTGGTGTTCTTCAAAAAGTTCTGGACCAACTTGGATGTATGCTCCAGGTCATTGTCTTGCTGGAAGTCCTAGCAGCGACCTAAAGCTGGACTGGCAGCAGATTTCTTTACATTATCCTTCAAAATGTCAACATAATCTTCTTTCTTCATGATCCCATGCACCCCGATCAAGGTTCCCTGTGCCTGAAGCAGCAAAACAGCCCCACAGCATTATGCCCCCACCACCATGTTTAACTGGGGCAACTGTGTTTTTAGGGTTGAAGGCCTCGCCCTTCCTTCACCAAACAAAAACAACATCCATGTGCCCAAACAGCTCAAGTTCAGCCTCATCAGACCAAAGGACAGACTTCCAGAACTCATGCCCATGCTTCAAATGTTCACAGGCAAACTTCCGTCTGGCTTTGACGTGCCGCTGTGTGAGCAATGGGGTTTTTCTTGGACGATGACCTCGAAGCCCACCACGATGAAGAGCCCTCACAACAGTCTTCCTTGAAACATCAAGTCCAGAAGAGGCCAGTTCAGCAACAATCATCTTGGCAGAGATCCGGGTATTGTTGTTAACATCTCTGACTAGTTTCCTCTCCAAAGTTTTGAAATCTTGCACTTTGGACCAGGCCCAGGTTTGTTTCTAACACAATTTGTCTCCTTGTGCTTTGCAGTGATGCAACACACAGCTGTTCTAGACACCGTGAAACGCTTGGAAATAGCAGTATAGCCCCTCCCCCCTTAAGATGAGCCTCCACGATCTTCTTTCTGAGTTCCAGACTGGTTTCTTTACATTTTGGCATGATGAAATTACTTCTTACCAAGAATTTAAGAGTAGTCCCTCTCGATCAAGTGCTCAAGTGCCACTAGCCCTGTTCCCTGGAGTCCCTTCAGTAAAGCTCAATGCTGGCTGATTGCTCGGGTGTGGTTTGAAAGCTGGTTGATTGATCAGGTGTGTTTTGAAAACAAAAAATCACATGGTGGCTAATAATTTTGACCACCTCAGTTTTCACTACATTTGGTATAAAGCAAACCTGGAGATTTATTTTACCTTCCAAAACGTACCAAATAGAGGCCTTCACATTGATGAATGTTTTACTATGTAAAGTTTTATGAATGACGTAAACATTGGGCAGAATTTTAGGGAAATGTTCCATAGTTCCTTGGGGGCTAAAATTTTTGGACCTTAACTGTATATCACATATGTCACATATACATATATCACATCATATATCATCATATACAGATATATATTATATCATATATTACATCATACACTATCACATCATATACATATATCACATCATATATCACCATATACAGATTATATATTATATCATATACCACATCATACACTATCACATCATATACATATATCACATCATATAAATATATCACATCATATATCACATCATATACATATATCACATCATATATCATCATATACAGATATATATTATATCATATATTACATCATACACTATCACATCATATACATATATCACATCATATATCATCATATACAGATATATATTATATCATATATCACATCATATACATATATCACATCATATATCACATCATATACATATATCACATCATATATTACATCGCATACATATATCACATCATATATCACATCGTATACATACATCACATCATATATCACATCGTATATATATATATCACATCATATGTCACATTGTATACATATATCACATCATATATCACATCATATATCACATCGTATACATATATCATATCATATGTCACATCGTATACATATATCACATCATATATCACATCAAAAGTGAAACCAAGAGGAAATTCACAGCATCAGGTAGTAATTCAGTCATAAACCCCAACGTAGTTATCCAGTTCTCTTCCGTCGCTGTGTCTCTGTCCACCCCCCGGCTCTGGTGTGTCTCTGTCCACGCCCCGGCTCTGCTGTCTCTCTGTCCATGCCCCGGCTCTGCTGTGTCTCTGTCCACACCCCGGCTCTGGTGTGTGTCTGTCCATGCCCCGGCTCTGCTGTGTCTCTGTCCACCCCCCGGCTCTGCTGTGTCTCTGTCCACGCCCCGGCTTTGGTGTGTCTGTCCACACCCCCCACTCTGCTGTGTCTCTGTCCACACCCCCCACTCTGCTGTGTCTCTGTCCACGCCCTGGCTCTGGTGTGTCTCTGTCCATCCCCCGGCTCTGGTGTGTCTCTGTCCACGCCCCGGCTCTGCTGTGTCTCTGTCCACGCCCTGGCTCTGCTGTGTCTCTGTCCACCCCCCGGCTCTGCTGTGTCTCTGTCCACACCCCGGCTCTGGTGTGTCTCTGTCCACACCCCGGCTCTGCTGTGTCTCTGTCCACGCCTCGCTTCTGCTGTGTCTCTGTCCATCCCCCGGCTCTGCTGTGTCTCTGTCCACGTCCTGGCTCTGGTGTGTGTCTGTCCACACCCCGGCTCTGGTGTGTGGATCCCTTCTTCCTGAGCATTGGTGGATTTCATTGTCAGTTGGCATTACACCGCCTCGGGGTGTTCCATCAGGATGCTCATGACATCCAGTTGGCAGTTATCCACATAGCATGTACTATTGATACGTGTGCGTGTGTGTGTTAGCACACACGCGTCCACATACGTGTGTGTCATTCCTCTGTTTCTTAATATATGTCTTCTGTATGCAGGGGGACCTGGACATCGTAGTGTAATGCTTCACAGCATC
>JAJHIY020001204.1:15000-36440 GCA_022114975.2 Lampris megalopsis
AGTTTATAGGAAGCGTTAAATGCAGCGGACAAAATTCGCGAGTACTAACAACAAAGAAATATAAATCTTATAAATATAAATCTCAAATCTTAAGTTTGTTGAAGCTAGTATGCTGTTTCACAGCGCTTTGTCAGGCATTGTCTGGGATTCAGAGCCTGTTATTATGAGCATTTATGCAGGTCTATAATTTATCCATGATAAGAAAAAAAACGTTCTTGTTCATGAGTGAGGGTAGGGTGGAGCAGGAGATTGACAGGTGGATTGGTGCAGCATCAGCAGTAATGTGGACATTGTACCAGGCTGTTGTAGTGAAGAGGGAGCTGATCCGGAAGGCAAAGCTCTCAATTTACCAGTCAATCTTCATTCCAACCCTCACCTATGGTCATGAACTTTGGGTAGTGACCGAAAGAGTGAGATCGCAGATACAAGCGGCTTAAATGAGTTTCCTCCGTAGGGTGTCTGGGCTCAGACATCCGGAGGGAGCTCGGAGTAGAGCCGCTGCTCCTTTGCATTGAAAGGAGCCAGTTGAGGTGGTTCGGTTATCTTGATTAGGATGCCTCCTGGGCGCCTTCCTTTGGAGGTTTTCCGGGCACATCCAACTGGGAGGAGACCTCAGGGTAGACCCAGAACTCGCTGGAGGGACTACATGTCCAATCTGGCCTGGGAACCCCTAGGGATCCCCCAGGGGAGCTGGAGGGTGTTGCTGGGGAGAGGGACATCTGGTGTGCCCTACTTAGCTTGCTGCCACCGCGACCCGACCCCGGAGAAGTGGCTGATGATGAAATGAGATGAGAAAAAAATGTCACAAGCTTTTATTATGTCACAAGAAGTCCAGAGATAGGACCTCATTCAGCCAAATCCCTCGAGATTACAAACATGCATCAAATACACAAAACCATTTGGAAAATGTTTTTTATTAAAAAGTAACACACATGCGATACTGTAGAATAACAGACTATGCTTTCTATCACAGCCGAGAACAAAAAAATATCTGGCTGAGTCCTTCCCGAGTCATGCCCCCCCCCCGCCACCAAAGCTCTGAATATTCGCTGTTGATTACGACCGAAGCGCCAGAGCCCCAGAGATGGCATGCATTCGGGACAGCTCTAGTGTTTTCATGGGTGAGAAGAAGAAAGAGAAAGAATGCCCGAAAGACTTGATAAGATGTCATTTGTCTTTGAGAGAGATAAGAAGACCGAGTGTGTGAAAGTAGGATTCTGCACACAGGTGACAGGAGGAGGATGAGGGGAAAAGAACGATAGAAGAAGTGAGCGAGACAGTGAGAGAGAGAAACAGAGAGAGATAGGACCCCCTCCCAGGGCCCTCAATTAATTGCCTCATTTTTCAGAAGTGGAAGGGGAGGTTATTTTCAACCACTCGCACAGTGATGGTGGGAGCAACCGTACAGGGATCATAAGGAGCCAATTCCTTGGGTGTATTGGGAGAGTTTCACAGGCTTTTTTCAAAGCAACACGTTTGGCAGTGGAAATAAGCCCGAGGTTATCCTCATAACATTAGCCTAAAGTCTTTCCTCATTACTTGGACTGGGGAAAAAGATCGTTGACCTGCTGGTTCTTTCCAGCTAAGCTCTTTCCACAGTTTGCTTACAAGGCCAAGGCCTTTGGATGATGTGTTTCTTTGTTGTCTTCACTACATCATAGGAGCTGCAGCTATCCAACTAGCTAAGCTCTTGCTTGCAAAATGATGACTTGAGTCGTAGTAAGCTTTACTCGCTGTTTGCTGTGGTTCTTGCCCTTATACAAACAGAGCAAAAACTGTAACAAAGACAGAATACAACAATCACCATTTTGTTTGCAACATGTTTTCCCCAATGTAAATACATGTAAATAAAACATTTTATTACAAACAAATCAAATGCTTTTTCATGTAAATAACATTCTTAACATTAACTTATAAGTGCAACTATGAAATTATTTACTTACGACATTGCCTATGTGGCGTTTTTAGTGTGGCTATAGAGAGGCATGTGGACAGATTCAGCCAGCTTCCTTGAATGACTAACAGGAAACAGGAAGGGATCTTTGTGAACTCTGAACTCCTTATGCATGATAAACTCTTGTCAAAATAAAAGTCCATCAAACATTATACCTCAAAGGCAACACACTCCCCGGTTGGCCTCAGTGAGGTCACCAATCCACCAACCTATGAATTCAGCGCGTTTGTGAACGTCAGTCTTTGGTTAGAAGTAAGTCGACTTCTGAGGCTGGTCTGAGGAAAGTCTTTGAATATTGTTGATCTGTGGTCTTTAAGTCCACCTTTCTCACTTCCACCTTCTCCCTTTTCATCTTCTCCAGGGAAGGTCTTTGTGATTATAGCCATTGGCCAGTTGTTGTGGGCAGCTTGATTGTCTTTGAGAAGGACAATGTCCCCTTCTGGCAGGATTTGGTAGGACTTGGTCAATTTCCTCTGGCGTTGCAAGGTAGGGAAGAACTGGCCTGTTTGTTTCTAAAGCATTGATTTTTTTTGTGAATGCTCTCTTCCGAACAGCTGTGATGATGACTTCCTTTGCTTAGGATAGGTCATCTGGAGTGCGGGGCAGATCGCACTCATGCCATCTTTTTAAATTGTCCATGCTTTTGGAGGGCTTGTGGGACTTAACAGTATGAATTAGGAGTGCTATGGCTCATACAAGAGCATTGAAGCTGGAGAACCTTTGAAAGCATTTTGTGCTGAGGCTTTTCTCTTGAAAGTGTTGACTGTTGGCTTGTGTGCGTTCCCCAAGCAGACTTCTCCAACTAGCATCCAGCTTAGGTCTAGGCGTTGGGCGAAGGCGGTGGTGTGAGGGCTGTTGATATATTCCCGTACCTTGTACACTCTAACTCTGTCTCTGCCGAACAGCAGCAGGATCTCAGCAGTAGGGCCAACCTCTGGGATGTGCTCCGCTACCTTGACAATTCCACTCCTATTCCACATCTCTCGTCACCTGTCTTCACCTCTCTTCTCTGTTTTTCATCCTTCTCTCTTTTCTCATCTCTCATCGTGTATGCATCCTGACCCTATCCCTCCTTTCCTAAACTTTTCTCTTTTCTGTTTTTCTCCTGTCTTTCTTTCTCTACATTCTCCCAGGAGTAATCACTTCCCCTGGGCAGTGAGCCATGGGGTAATGGTGACAGAGCATTTGTCTATGCCAAAGCCCCGATTAGCGGAACGGTGCCTCCTAGCCAAGTACTGTGCCCCCATACTCAAAACAGTATTCATTGTCAATCCCTCTTCCAAATTTGGATGGATGGACTTCTTCCCTTCCTTGTCTTCTTAATCAACTTTTCCACAAAAAACTGTCCAAATCATTCAAACTACTGCTAGTATGCAAACTGTAGTGTGCATGTTGTTAATATGCAAATTTAGCATGTGAATGGTATATAAATGGATAGTTAAAGGACAAAAATATTAAGTATAGAGTTTATGGTCACTAAACAATCAAAACTCTCCCATAATGTTCTGTTGGTTCCATGGATACAACTGGCTAGGGGATAATTTTCCAAAGAAATAAGGTGGAAAAATGGAGCATGAGGAGTGACAGCAGGTGTTGGACAATTCAAAATAGTGGGTTGCTCCCTCCGGGATGGGGATGAGTTGGTGCCTCGAGTGAAGGAGTTCAAGTATCTCGGGCTCTTGTTCATGAGTGAGGGTAGGATGGAGCGGGAGATTGACAGGCGGATTGGTGCAGCATCAGTAGTAATGCGGACATTGTACTGGACCATTGTGGTGAAGAGGGAGCTGAGCCGGAAAGCTCTCAATTTACCGGTCAATCTTCATTCCAACCCTCACCTATGGTGATGAGCTTTGGGTAGTGACCGAAAGGGTGAGATTGCGGATACAAGCGGCTGAAATGAGTTTCCTCCGTAGGGTGTCTGGGCTCAGCCTTAGAGATAGGGTGAGGAGCTCAGATATCTGGAGGGAGCTCGGAGTAGAGCTGTTGCTCCTTCGCGTCAAAAGGAGCCAGTTGAGGTGGTTCGGTCATCTGATTAGGATGCCCCCTGGGCGCCTTCCTTTGGAGGTTTTCCGAGCAAGTCGAACTGGGAGGAGATCCCAGGGTAGACCCAGAACTCGCTGGAGGGACTACATGTCCAATCTGGCCTGGGAATGCCTTAGGATCCCCCAGAAGGAGCTGGAAGGCGTTGCTGGGGAGAGGGACGTCTTGAGTGCCCTACTTAGCTTGCTGCCACCGCAACCCGACCCCGGAAAAGTGGCTGGTGATGAATGACTAAATGAAAGGTGTGTTTTTCAGCATAAATAAAGAGCTCAGACTAAACTGGAATGGATGAAGCAACACGGTTCTTCTGGTGTTATGAAGCGTCACTTGTGTAACCCTTGCTTTATGTACTGGATAGTATGTCCAAATAGTATGGCGTATATACACTGCATGTTCTAAGTATGTAGAATGTACTAACAACTTGGACACTGCTAAAGACATTGCACTTAATCAAAGAGGTCATATCAAAATAGTTGTGAACAAGAACACTTTCTTGTGCACAATTACAGTCCAATGGTGTAAAGGAGTCCACTCACCTGAAGCGGTTTGTTTTCATGAACCGCTATAGGATGTGTACAAAGAAAATAATGTTGATGGAAGGAGATTGGCAGGGGAAAGAGGAAAGTGAAAACAAAGGGCCTGAAGCGATTCCATCTAGGGGAAATGAATCAGCCTGTGCTTCATCATCTGCAGGAGTGATCGTGTTTATAAAGCAGATAATAACAATGACAACAATAATGCTTCTTATTAATAACCCTGCCTCATGAATTACATAATTTGATGTTGTGCTGACATATTGTGTGCTGCATCGCTCCATATTGTGAAGTAATCATAATGCTACCTTATCATCTGCCACTTGGGACGCTGTTTTCCTTAACCTGGCCTACATGGTTCGAGCGAGTGAGTATGATGGTGATCCTGTTGAACTGTGTTACCCTGGGCATGTACCAACCCTGTGAAAACATCGACTGCTCCTCAGACCGCTGCCAAATACTGCAGGTACACACACACACACACACACACACACACATACACACACACAAATAGTCATGCAAAGCACACATATGGAAGAATAGATAACATCTATTAATATAAAATACACTCAGTCATCTGAACTGACACCTGTGGAAACATTTCCCTCCCACGTTCTCTAGCTTTATTTCTCTTTCTTTCTCCGGTGCATGCTGGGAGTTTGCTTGCTGAGGGCACTATTTTTTTTTTTTAAAAATCTATAGTTTTACTATTGTTGATTTTGTGTGTTCTGTGTGTTGTAGTTTATTTCCAGTAGTTGTTGTTTTATATGTTTGTAGTTTAGTAATGATGACAATAATCATTACATTTATATAGTGCTTTATCTAGACACCCAAAGCGCTTCACGTTGAAGGGGGTAACTCACTTCAACCACCACCAATGTGTAGCACCCACCTGGGTGATGCTTTTGCGCCAGAACACTCGTCAGATATCAGCTTGAGGTGGAGGGGGAGGAATCATTGAGCCAGTTACATGGGGGGATGATTAGGTGGGCAGATGGAGAGAGCCAGGTTAGGGATTTTGCCAGGACACCGGGGAACCCCCTACTCTGTGATAAGTGCCACGGGATCTTTCATGACCACAGCGAGTCAGGACCTCGGTTTAACGTCTCATCCGAAGGACGGCATCTCCTACAGCACAGTGTCCCCGTCACTGCACTGGGGCATTGGGATTTGACATTTGTTGTTTTTATTAGGACCAGAGGGAAGACTGCCCCCTATTGGCCCACCAACACCACTTCCGGCAGTTACTCAGTTTTGCCGGGAGGTCTCCCATACAAGTACTAGCCAAGCCCATACCTGCTAGAGTTTGTTGTCGGGCAGTGGAGGCATCTCGGGTGTCGTCCCTCTCTCCTTGCCATGACGTTCAGATCCAACTGGAGCCGTCAGTCTCCAGCTGGTTCTCCTGGCCACAGGGGATGTGATTGGGCTCCTGAACCGTTCGTTTGCATCGAGAATGAATAAAGCTGTTGTGGTTTTCCTGAGAGAAGTCTTCACGTCTCACCTGATTGAGAATGATGTTTTTCTTAATGATGTGTTTCTTCTACCTGTGTTCCCGCTGGCCATGCCCTCCACCCAAGTCACTATACCGGGTTTCCATTAAACCTGCTAGGTTTAAACCTAGTGCGGATGTGGAGTCAACTAGTTTAGTTAATGTGTCTAGTCAGAGATTTTCTCATACTATAGATTGACAGTTTGGTCTATAACATTGAGACCGTCTCCCTTCTGTGCTGCATTGCTCCCAAGCTCTCCTCCCCTAAATGTGTGAATCTCAATAATCTAATAATCATACCTACCACTGGTGGTGGTGAAATGTGCAATTAAGCACCCAATAATCTATAGAACCAAACATCTAAAGTTATCAAACGTGTGACCACACATCGTTCAATGCGTAGGTCTTCAAAATCGTCAACTAATAATACAAGGTATCTAATTCCAATTAATATTTACAATTTCCTTTAGCAGACGCTTTTATCCGAAGCGACGTACATCTGAGAGTTAATACAACACAAGCAAGGATCTAGTCAGGAGGCGACAGCGCAAGTGTAAAAAAAAAACTAGGTTCAAGTCCGATAGGCCATAGGTGTCAACAGGCAGTGCACAAAGGCAAAGTTGCATAGAAGCGATTTTTTTTTATACCATCAGGTGTGGAGGTGTTTGAGAAAGAGCTGGGTCTTTAGCTTCTTCTTAAAGATGGAGAGGGACTCAGCAGATCGAATGGAGTTTGGTAACTCGCTCCACCACCGGGGAACTACAGAAGAGAAGAGTCTGGCTAGTGACTTAGGGCCCTGTAGTGGCAGAAGTTCCAGGCGCCTTTCATTGGCAGAGTGTGGTGAGCAGGACTGAGTGTAGACCTGAATGAGGGGGTTCAGGTAGACGGGAGCCATTTTAGTTTCTGTTTTGTAAGCGAGCATTAAGGTTTTGAATTTGATGCGGGCAACAACTGGGAGCCAGTGGAGGGATGTGAACAGTGACATGTGCTGTTTTGGGTTGATTGAAGACCAGACGTGCCACCACATTCTGAATCATTTGCAGAGGTTCAAAAGTGCATGCAGGGAGACCTGCCAGTAAGGAATTGCAGTAGTCAATGTGTGATATAACAAGAGCCTGTACCAGGAGTTGTGTTGCATACTCAGACAGGTAGGGTCTAATTTTCCTGATGTTGTACAGGGCAAATTGGCACGACCGAGCAATCAAGGCCACGTGGACCTTAAAGGTTAGTTGGTCATCAATCATGACACCCAGGTTTCGGGCAGATTTTGTAGGCATGAGTTGGGTTGATCTGAGCTGGATATTGATCTGTTGTAAGGATGGACTGGCTGGGATGACAAGGAGCCCAGTCTTAGCTAGGATAAGCTGAAGGTGGCATTCTTTCATTCATGCAGAGATGTCAGCAAGGCATGATGATATCAGTGCTGAGACTGTGAGGTTATCTGGCAGGAATGATAGGAAGAGCTGGGTATCGTCAGCATAGCAAGGGCATGAGAAACCATGGGAGCGGATGATTGCACCAAGTGAGGAGGTATATATTGAGAGGAGGAGGGGACTGAGCACTGACCCTTGAGGTACCCCTATGGATAAACCATGCAGTTTGTACACTTCTCTCCTCCAAGATACTCTAAAAGACCTCTCTGAGAGGTAGGACATGAACCAACAGAGGGCAGATCCTGAGATACCAAGCTCAGTGAGTGTGGAGAGAAGGATTTAGTGGTTAACCGTGTCAAAGGCATCTGACAGATCTAGCAGCAATAAAGCTGAGGACTGACCAGCAGCTCTAGCCAAACGCAGTGATTCTATTACCAACAGGAGTGCAGTCTCGGTAGGTTGACCCCACTTATAGCCAGACTGATTTGGATCATATAGATTGTTCTCAGAAAGGAATTCAGAGACTTGGTTAAAGACCGTGCACTCAAGTATTTTGGAAAGAAAGGGTAGGAGTGAAGATGGTCTGTAGTTTTTAACCTGGGCTGGGTTGAGTGTAGGTTTTTTCAGCAGTGGGGTGACCCGAGCTTGCTTAAATGCGGTGGGGAACACACCCGTTGTAAGTGAGGAGTTGATGATGTGTGTGACTGTGGGGTTAAGTGCGGGGGAAATGTCTGTAGGAGGTTGGATGGTATGGGTCCAGTGGACAGGTAGTGGGACGAGAATCCAGCAGAAGCTTGGAGACTTCCTCCCTGGTCAGGAGGGAGAATGAGGTGAGTGAGGCACTGTTAGCTGGCAGAGGTAGATGGAGTTGGTCAGGCTCAGAGAACTGGTTACTGATGGCAGAAGCCTAATCAGTAAAGTACGAGGCGAACATGTTAGGAGTGAGCAGAGTGGAGGTTGGAGGAGGAGGCAGATGGAGTGAGTTAAAAGCAAAAAACATTTTTTGAGCATCAATGGCGCTACAGGTCTTGTTCTGATAGTAAGTGTTCTTAGCTGTTTTTAAGCCCTTTGTTCTCTGATGACCCCAGTGAGTGATGGACTGGGGGGGAGCACTAAGAGAGGAGGCTAGCGAGGAACAGAGTGTGTCTGTAGCCTCGTTGACAGGGAGTGAAGAGAATTCATTATGAGGAGGCATGGAAGCCAAGACCTCATTGGAGAGTTGGGTTGGTGTAAGGGACCGGAAGTTTCGGCGGAAGGAGACCCTTTGCGGAGGAACGTGAGGATGTTCCAGTAAGGAGGGTGTGACTTAAATAAAAAAGCGGTCTGACAGATGTTGGGGGTTGACAGATTTGCTGTGGAGCAGTTCCGAGTCAAGATCAGATCAAGAGTATTGCCCGCTTTGTGTGTGTGTGTGGGGGGGGCTGTCTGAGGTCAAAGTAGGACAGAAGAGACAGGAAGTCAGTTGCTTGGGTTTTGTCAGTATGGGTATTCATGTCTCCCATGACAATCAGTGATATGTCATCGTCAGGAATAGCTGAGAGTAACATGTCTAGTTCGACTACAAAGTTCCCCAGTTGACACCCTGGTGGGCGGTATATGACAACCACAAATAGTTTAATGGGAACAGTAACCATGGTTGCATGGTATTCAAACGAGGAGTTGTTGCTTTGCAGAGAAAGCTTAGTGAATTTCGAGTCTTTCGAAATGAGGACACCTGAACCACCTCCATGCCCAACAGAACGGGGTGTGTGTGAGAAAGCAGAGCCAACAGAGAGTGCGGCCTGATAAGATTTCATCGAGTGGTAGCTCTAAAGTTCTGCCTACTACTGATCACATCAACAAGATGGTTAAATTTGGTTTTGTGGGAGTGCAGGAATGAGGAGACGGAGAGATCGAGTCGAGTCAATTCCGTTTACTCGCCACACAAAACAACACCGATAGAGCACAATCCCTCGTGGCAACCAGCTAACCGCTAGGCTGCTGCAAACATGGCTCCCCAGAAACCCCAAGCAGTGCCTACGTCAGCACTCTAAAATGTCTGCCTTAAAGGCGCAGCAGCCCCTGGTGAATCTACCCTCAAATGTGTATCACCACAGTTTCATAAATATCAGATCACTTTCTACCAAAGCCTTATTAATAAATTATCTGACCAACATAGTTTTGATATGATTGGGTTATGTGAAATGTGGCTGAAACCAAATGTCTTGCTTCCCTTAAATGAAGCTTTCCCACCGGACTGTACTCATATCCGTGTAGCTCAGGTGAAAAACAAGGTGGGGGTGTCACCTTAATATTTGTCTATTTTCAATTTAACGTCTAAAATTGAGACTAAATTCAAATCATTTGAGGCTCTTATTCCAAGTCCATCTCGCTCAGCCTCGAGCAGACTGCCCAGTCCTGTCAGCCTCCTGGTCCTTACTCGCCGTTTCTTGAAGATTTTAGAGAAATTCTCAGGTGTTGTTACTCATTCTAGTGAGATGCTAATTCTTGGTGATTTTAATATTCATCTGAATAAGGCTGCTGATCCTCTGAAGACTTCCTGGCCTTGTTGATGCTTTTGGGTTCGTTTAGTTTGTTCAACTTTATTCAAGAGTCGACTCATTGCAGTGGTAAAACCCTTGATTTGGTTTTATGGTTTGGTTTTTTTCTGACTGTCTTACCAACCACATCTGCTGTATCAGATCATTTTCTCATTAAATCTGAAGCGTTATCGGCCTGTCCTGTTAACGTTAGTACAGATGTAATTGCCACTCGCCACATTGGTCCGTCCACTGAAGCTGCATTTGGCCAGCAGCTGCCTGAAGTCTTGACTCCTTTCACAGTAGAGACTGACTCTATTGAAAATTTCACTAGTGACTTAAATGTGGCCCTCTCTGGTCTCCTCGATTCAGTTGCACTTCTTACTGCCAGAGCTAGGAAACGAAAGAGGCCTGCACCGTGGTTTAATGACGAGACGCATGCTCCTAAGCAGGACCGAAGGAGACTGGAACGTAAGTGGTGAAAATCTAAATTGGAAGTTTTTAATCTACCTTGTCTGTGAATGTTCTCATTCATCCAGGTCATGGTTAGTCAGAAAGGCACGAACTGAGGAAGCCTCTTGGATGAGAGGCAAAATGTCTTCACGGATATATACCAAGGCCGGTTGCACTTGATTCAACTCCTTTGGATTTAATCTACCTTGGCATCAGTGTTCATTGAAATACAAGTGTGCTTTACCTGCTGCAAAAGCAGCACATCTCTATCGCTTAATCGGTATTAATAAACATTTCTCTTTGACACTGTAGCCAAACTTACTAAAAAGCAGCCGCCCATTAGCTGCTCACCATTCACGGCCCATGAGTTTCTAGACTTTTTCTGCAATAAAGTTGATGAGATCATACAGAAAATTAATTCTTCAACTCCAGTTACCCCTGCAGACCCTGTCTTACCAAAATCACATCTATACAATGAGTCACTGATAGTCTCTGTTATTACAGCTTTTGGGACTATCTCTCTTGATACTATGACTTGGGGCTAACTGTCTAAAGTAACGGGGGAGTGCAGAGGAGAGGTGAAGAAGAGCGGGCAGGCAGGGTGGAGTGGGTGGAGAAGTGTCAGGAGTGATTTGAGACAGAAGGGTACCAGCAAGAGTTAAAGGGAAGGTTTACAAGATGGTTGTGAGACCAGCTATGTTATATGGTTTGGAGACAGTGGCACTGATGAAAAGACAGGAGGTGGAGCTGGAGGTGGAAGAGATGAAGATGATAAGATTTTCATTGGGAGTGACGAAGAAGGACAGGATTAGGGACGAGTATATTAGAGGGACAGCTCAAGTTGGATGGTTTGGAGACAAAACGAGAGACAAGAATGAGATGGTTTGGCCATGTGTGGAGGAGAGATGCTGGGTATATTGGGAGAAGGACGCTGAATATGGAGCTGCCAGGGAAGAGGAGAAGAGGAAGGCCGAAGAGGAGGTTTATGGATGTGGTGAGGGAGGACATGCAGGTGGCTGGTGTGACAGAGGAAGATGCAGAGGACAGGAAGAGATGGAAACGGATGATCCGCTGTGGCGCCCCCTAACGGGAGCAGCCGAAGTAGCAGTAGTAGTAGTAGTCGTAGTAGTAGTAGTAGTAGTAGTAGTAGTGGTAGTAGTAGTAGTAGTACTAGTGGTAGTAGTAGTAGTAGTAGTAGTAGTAGTAGTAGTGGTGGTAGTAGTAGTAGTAGTAGTAGTAGTAGTAGTAGTAGTGGCCTCTTGATACTTTGGCTGAGTTTATGTCAGCTTCTGAACCAACTGCTTGTCTACTTGACCCCTTACTAGCAAAACATTTTAAAGACCTCTGGCCTTTTCTGGGACCTACAATGCTAGACATCGTTAATTTACCACTTACTACTGGCATTGTTCCCAGCAGTTTGAAGACAGCTGTGGTTAAACCTCTACTTAAAAACACCACAGCTCGATCCAGGGTCTCTTAATAACTATCGACCAGTCTGTCGTCTTCCATTCTTTTCTAAAGTACTAGACAGAGTTGTGTATCAATCAATCAATCAGTCAGTCAATCAGACTTTATTTGCATAGCACTTTTCATACAAACAAATGTAACACAGCGTGCTTCACACAATAAAACGATAAAATCTCCCTTCCCTCACTAACAAAAACAGTAAAAAAAAATACAGACAAATTTAATAGAAGTACAGACACGTTGAAAACTGAGTTAGTAAAACAAATAAAAGTGCCGCCATAAAAACTGATTAATTAAAAGTTACTACAGTGGGAGCAGAATACATAAAAATAGCAAAATATAAAAAACACACACACACACACACACACACACACACATCGTTTTTCTCCCTAATTGTACCCGGCCAATTACCCCACTCTTCCGAGCCGTCCCGGTCGCTGCTCCTCCCCCTCTGCTGATCCGGGGCAGGCCGCAGACTACCACATGCCTCCTCCCATACATGTGGAGTCACCAGCTGCTTCTTTTCACCTGACAGTGAGGAGTTTCACCAGGGGGACGTAGCGCATGGGAGGATCACGCTATTCCCCCCAGTTACCCCTCTGAACAGGCGCCCCGACCGACCAGAGGAGGCGCTAGTGCAGTGACCAGGACACGTACCCACATCCGGCTTCCCAGGGACGCCCGACCAAGCCGGAGGTAACACGGGGATTAGAACCAGTGATCCCTGTTTAGGTAGGCAAGGGAATAGACCGCCACGCCACGCCACCCGGACGCCCAATTACTTCCCTTTTAATTGAGTCCTTCACAACCTGTACGGCATAGCAGGTTGTTTCTGTCTCACTGAATTCACCCAGCACTGTTGTGCCGAAGAGACTATAGAGTATAGATTATAGAGTATAGAGTATAGAGTGTAGAGTGTAGAGTATAGAGTATAGATTGTAGAGTATAGATTATATAGTATAGAGTATAGATTATAGAGTAGAGCGTATAGAGTATAGATTATAGAGTATAGATTATAGAGTACAGAGTGTAGAGTATAGATTATAGATTATAGAGTTTAGATTATAGAGTATAGAGTTTAGATTATAGAGTATAGAGTATAGAGTATAGAGTTTAGATTATAGAGTATAGAGTATAGATTATAGAGTATAGAGTATAGATTATAGAGTATAGATTATAGAGTATAGATTATAGAGTATAGCGTATAGCGTATAGATTATAGATTATAGAGTATAGCGTATAGAGTATAGAGTATAGAGTATAGATTATAGAGTATAGATTATATAGTATAGAGTATAGAGTATAGAGTATAGATTATATATTATAGAGTATAGATTATAGGGTATAGAGTATAGATTATAGAGTATATATTATAGAGTATAGATTATAGAGTATAGATTATAGAGTATAGAGTATAGATTATAGAGTATAGATTATAGAGTATAGATTATTGACGACTGCCAACTGTTCTCTTCTCTCACGTGTCTTTTCTCTCTGTCTGAATGATGTCTTCTCCTTTCTCTTTTTCTGTGTGTGTGAATGATGTGATTTGAGCCTCCCCCCATGTGCACTTGTAGTCTGTCCTCCTCCCAGGTCTGCACGGTGATGGTGCTCGCATGGCCCAGGTCCTGGGCTGTACCGGTGGCATCTGGACACTGTTTGGCATCCTCCTCGTCATATTCTTCATAGAGCTCATTATTCCATCATAACTGTGTTATCCTCTTTCAATGTTGTGTTGTGTAAATTGTGCGAACACAACATCCAGTGCACGTCTGTCCGACTTGGGGGAGAGATCCCTCCTGTGTTGCTCTCCCTGAGGTTTCTTCCTGTTTTTTTCTCCCTGTTAAAGGATTTTTTGGGGGGGAGTTGTTCCTTATCCGATGTGAGGGTCCGAGGACAGGATGTTGTGTTCCCTTGAGGCAAATTTGTAATTTGCGGTTTATGGCCGTACAAATAAAATTGGCTTGACTTGACTTTACAGCAGGGGCGGCACGGTGGCGCAGTGGTTAGTGCGGTCGCCTCACAGCGAGAAGGTCCTGGGTTTGAGCCCCGGGGCAGTCCAGCCTTGGGGGTCGTCCTCTGTGTGGAGTTTGCATGTCCTCCCCGTGTCTGCAGTGGGTTTCCTCCCGCAGTCCAAAGACATGTAGGCCAGGTGAATCGGCCGTACTACATTTTCCCTAGATGTGAATGTGTGTCGGGCCTGTGATGTCCTGGCAGCCTGTCCAGGGTGTCTCCCCGCCTGCCGCCCAATGACTGCTGGGATAGGCTGCAGCATCCCCGTGACCCTGAGGGCAGGCTACGTGGTTTGGATAACGGATGGATGGATGACTTTACAGCTTGGGACTAACGTGGCAGGATACAGCTCAGGAAAGCTAGACTTGTTGGACTTAACAAACATGTGTTCCCGCTGCAGCCAGAAGATGTGGAGCTTACACCTTGAACACCTTTACATCAATCTGTCCTAAATGCCCGGCAGGTCTTCAGGATACAACGGGAATGTGGCTGTTCGAAGAACCGTCGTTGTTCAAAGCATTCGTCGATGCCCAGACTTTGTCTTGTGCCAGCCTGAGGTAGAGCCTGCGCCGGGCCGGTGGTGTCGAGCTGGGGCGTTCACGAAAAACTCCAGTGCAACAGCGTTCAAGAGCAACTGGCATCAGGTCCTCAAGACTGTTGGAGAGAGCTTTGGAGGACGTTCCTGAGGCCCTGCCAGGGCCCCTCAGAGCATTTGCTCAAAACTGTACCCTATCTGAAGGTGAGTACACGTCCCCTTCTTTGGTCGTCCCTCCTGCTGCTGAGGAGTGGCGGTAGGAGGTGGGGCGTGTCCTTCCCCTAACTCCTCCAGTGCGGGGGGGGGGGGTTGGAAACAGTAGGGGAGAAAGGTGGATATATTACACCTGCATTAAAGTGGCACACTTCCGCTCTCTGGCAGGGAGGAGGCGTTGAGGTGGATTGAGGTTTTTTGGCCCGGACCCTTCACTGAAAGGCTGTTGGCGGTCCTGTACAAGCCACCCGTCGATTAACGGACGAGTGCCCTCCGGTGGAGGTTTGAGCGCGGGGTGATGGCACAGCTAGACCCGAGCACGGGGGAGGCATGTCCAGTCAAGGCCTCAGGGGTTGTTCAGGCAGTCGGAAGAATGGCTCCAGTGGCCAGAGGAGGTTTCTTTCCTTTTGAGGTTTTTATTTATGAACCAAAGTCCTCGGTGCAAAAGAAGCACGGACAACGCTTGCCTCGTATGCTATCGGGAATAGCAAAGTCGTCCATCTGGAAAACGGGGGGGGGGGGGTACCCAGAATCAGCGGTCAGTGAATCCCACCTTGGTGATGTCACAACAGCTTGCAGCCCGTCTCAGGGTGGAGTTTCAATATTTCAAGCTGACGGGCTAAGTGGACGAGTTCTTGGGAACCCGGGGAATTGGGGGGTGGGGGTGGGGGTGGGGGTGGGGGTTGGGGGGTGTTCTGTACAGGAGGAATTGCTGGCGCTTCATTATTTCATTGAAGTAGCTTATATTAGCGTTTGTTCATTTCTTATTTTGTGCTCATTTTTTTTCTTTTTATGTGCTCATTTAGTTATCTTTGTTGTTGTTGATCCTTAATACTCTCCTCTATGTTCTGCTGATTATCGGTTATTGATGAGGACCTTTATGTACTGCGCTAATAGATGTAAATAATGGTGCCTGAAACCCCTCTCTTGGGCGGCACGGTGGCGCAGTGGTTAGCGTGGTCGCCTCACAGCAAGAAGGTCGTGGGTTCGAGCCCCGGGGTAGTCCAACCTTGGGGGTCGTCCCGGGTCGTCCTCTGTGTGGAGTTTGCATGTTCTCTGTGTGGGTTTCCCCCGGGTGCTCCGGATTCCTCCCACAGTCCAAAGACATGTGGGTCAGGTGAATCAGCCATACTAAATTGTCTCTAGGTGTGTGTGTGTGTGTGTTTGTCAGCATCGGCCCTGTGTGATGGCCTGGCGGCCTGCCCAGAGTGTCTCCCCACCTGCTGTCCAATGACTGCTGGGATAGGCTCCAGCCTCCCCATGATCCTGAGAGCAGGATAAGTGGTCCGAATAATGGATGGAAACCTCTCTCGCTCCCTCTCTCTTTCCCTCTCTCTCCTTTTCATTCTTGCTCTCTGACTCAACACCTTTGCTTGTCATTTGTCATTGAGGAAAAGCCTTTCTCTCACTTGCCAAAGCCGGTCTGAGTACGTTTTTTGTTGGCAATGCACATGTGCATATATATAGATATAGATATAGATAGAGATATATATATATAGAGAGATATATCTATACTAGAAGAACCCCGCTACAATGTAGCGGTTTGGTTCTCCACCCGTCTAAATCTCCCTCCTCTTCATCCTGCCAGCTAACCGCCTTCTCCCTTGCCCCTAAACCCCCCCCACTCCAACTCCCTCCCCCCAAATGCCCAGAATCATCTGAAATGCCGAGAAAACTGGTTTTTAGTAATTTTTAGAAAATGCATATTTTTGCATAATTATGCATAATTAGTATAATTATTTTAATTTTCTGCTATTTTTCTGGTCCTCTCTGGAACAATACCTACCACCTCCAAAAAAAAAATGAGGATCATAAGTGCATTTTTGCAAAAATGCATATATTTTGCATAATGCCAAAACATTTCTAAGTCCCAGAAATTTTTTTTTTATATAGGTGAAAAAAATCAAAGATGCTCAGAATCATCTGAAATGCCGAGAAAAGTGGTTTTTAGCCATTTTTAGAAAAATGCATATTTTGCATATTTATGCATAATTTTGCATAATTTTAATTTTCTGGGATTTTTCCCTTACTCTCTGAGACAATACCTACCACCTCCAAAAACAATTAGGATCATACGTGCTTTAGTTTTCGGTCCCGCTATCTACACTAACACCACACACACACACACTAACACCACACACACATTCCGACAATATATGAGTAGATATATATGTGGGTATTTGTGCGAATTTGTGTGAATTGAAGTCTGTGTCCTTCAACCTTGTTTATTTCTTGATTTTATTTTGTTTTTTCCACATAACACACTTGACATAACCCTGCATTAGATCAAACCCACGTAAAAGCATACACACACACACACACACACACACACACACACACACACACACACACACACACACACACGCAGTGGATTGATCTGCGTCCCTGGGGAGAGAGGCTGGAGAGTACACCTCCCTGTGGAGGAGCCTAATAGGATTTCACCTCCTCATATCTATACACCTCATTCAATATCAGCGTGCGTTCGGAGGGCTACGCCGTCACAGTCAATAACCACCTCTCAGAAAATCCATAGCGCCGTAGACCTCAACGGCTGGTAGTCCGCATGCCGCAAAGCCCCCATGCATGGCATGGCCGAGAGCGCTGCGGGGGGGGGGGGGGCATGTCACCAGAATAATCTATAGCCCTAAAATCCCCCAAGCTGGACACCTCTGTTGGGTTTACATATTCCTTTTGATATTTGTTCTGATGGCACATTTGAGGGGGAGGCACAGTGGTTAGCATGGTCGCCTCACCGCAAGAAGGTCGTGAGTTCGAGTCCCGGGGGGTAGTCAAATCAATTTTATTTGTAAAGGCCAATATCAGAAATTACAAATTTGCCTCGGTGGGCTTTTCAGCAACGCCACATCCTGTTCTTAGCCCCTCTCATCGGATAAGGAACAACTCCCTTAAACAAAACAGAGGGGGGGTCTCTCTCCCAACACGGACAACCTGCAATGGATGTTGTGTTTACGCAATTTACACAACACAACATTGAAAGCGGATAACACAATTGTAATGGACTTATAAAGTATATGAAGGATATGATGCACAGGATGCCAAGCCGGAACAGTCCAGGACCCGAGCCACACGACCTCCATCACCATGTAAAAAAATTATATGGATTAATGGAAAGAACATGTGATGAGGGGAATGCCAGGCAGCGTCGGAGTGGTGCCCACCATCACCATGGAGACCTGGGAGGAGGACAGACTGCACGTGCACACAAGAGAGACTCCCATGACACCATTCACACACAGAAGAAGAGAAAGGAGAAGACATCGTTCAGAGAGAGAGAAAAGACATGTGAGAGAAGAGGACAGTTTGCAGTAGTTATTAGTCATAATCAATTAAGTCATCAATTAATCATAGTCTATACTCTATAATCTGGTCTGCAGAACAGTGGTTGGTAAACTCATTGAGACAGAAACCGACCCGCCACCCAGTCCAGGTTGAGGAGCACTCAACTTAAAGGCAGCTAATTGTAAGCTAAGACAAAAAGATGAGTTTTAAGTCTGGATTTAAAGACTCAACAGACTCTGATTGTCTGATGGCAGCAGGCAGGTTACTCCACAAGAACGGGGCCCGGTAGGAAAAGGCCCTGCTGCCACCAGCTGACCTCTTTTTAACTTGGGGTACACACAGGAGCCCTGTATTTTGAGAGTGAAGAGCTGGAGATGGCATGTAAGGTTTAAGGAGGTGAGACAGGTAGGATGGAGCCAGCCCATTTAGGATGTTATAAGTCAGCAGAAGCACCTTGTATTCTGATCTAACGTGGATAGGAAGCCAATGAAGGGAGGCAAGAATTGGTGTAATATGGTCAAATTTCCTAGTTTTAGTCTGGATTCTAGCAGCAGCAGCATTCTGAACCATCTGAAGACTTTTAGTACCAGCATGTGGCAGACCTGAGAACACAACATGACAGTAATCAAGTCCAGTAGGCCAAGCTTGGGGGTCGTCCTCTGTGTGGAGTTGCCATGTTCTCCCCGTGTCAGCGTGGATTTCCTCCAGGGATTCCAGTTTCCTCCCACAGTCCAAACACATGTAGGTCAGGTGACTCGGCCGTACTATATTGTTCCTAGGTGTGAATGTGTGTGTGGGCCCTGTGGTGGCTTGGCAGCCTGTCCAGGGTGTCCTCCCCGCCTGCCGCCCAACGACTGCTGGGATAGGCTGCAGCATCCCCGCCACCCTGTGTAGGATAAGTGGTTTGGATAATGGATGGATGGATATAGCAGCTAGGATTTCTTTTTTCTTTTTGCAAATTCGGTGAAACCCCGTCATCACTAGTAAGCCTAACCCACTTAAAAGTGAAATTAGTCAGTGTTGTTGTTGGCCATCGTTAGGATATTTGAGTCATCGTGCATAATTTGCCGGTTGTTTGAGAGCCGCTGTGTTTTGTCAAAGAACTTCCAAACAGTTGATTTACCCTTTTCTGCTGCCGCCACCCCCCCTCTTGTTTCCCGAGGCTCTCTCTGGAAACTGAGTGTGGGGGAAACTGAGTGTGGGGGAAACTTGAGTGTGGGGGAAACTGAGTGTGGGGGAAGCTGAGTGTGGGGGAAACTGAGTGTGGGGGAAACTGAGTGTGGGGGAAGCTGAGTGTGGGGGAAACTGAGTTTGGGGGAAACTGAGTGTGGGGGGAGCGGAGTGTGGGGGAAACTGAGTGTGGGGGAAGCTGAGTGTGGGGGAAACTGAGTGTGGGGGGAAGCTGAGTGTGGGGGAAACTGAGTGTGGGGGGAAGCTGAGTGTGGGGGAAACTGAGTGTGGGGGAAACAGTGTGGGGAAAGCTGAGTGTGGGGGAAACTGAGTGTGGGGGAAGCTGAGTGTGGGGGAAACTTGAGTGTGGGGGAAGCTGAGTGTGGGGGGAAACTGAGTGTGGGGGGAAACTGAGTGTGGGGGAAACAGTGTGGGGAAAGCTGAGTGTGGGGGAAACTGAGTGTGGGGGAAGCTGAGTGTGGGGGAAACTTGAGTGTGGGGGAAGCTGAGTGTGGGGGGAAACTGAGTGTGGGGGAAGCTGAGTGTGGGGGAAACTGAGTGTGGGGAAAGCTGAGTGTGGGGGAAACTGAGTGTGGGGGAAACTGAGTGTGGGGAAGCTGAGTGTGGGGGAAACTGAGTGTGGGGGAAACTGAGTGTGGGGAAAGCTGAGTGTGGGGGAAGCTGAGTGTGGGGGAAACTGAGTGTGTGGGAAACTGAGTGTGGGGGAAACTGAGTGTGGGGGAAACTGAGTGTGGGGGAAACTGAGTGTGGGGAAAGCTGAGTGTGGGGGAAACTGAGTGTGGGGGAAACTGAGTGTGGGGGAAGCTGAGTGCGGGGGAAGCTGAGTGCGGGGGAAGCTGAGTGTGGGGGAAACTGAGTGCTCATGAGATCTAAAATCACGTGATTAACGAGCACCCGATGCTCATGTAGAAACTCGAGCATTGAGGTGGCCGCTCGAGAACTCGAAAGCTCGAGGACTCTGTGCAACCCCGAACGCGCAAACCAAGTGTCTGCCGCGGTCTTGTTTGTCTGTCGAGATTACGAAGGCGAGGAGAGAGGAGAGAGGAGAGAGGAGAGAGGAGAGAAAGCACGGCAGACATGAAGAGGGATTAGACAGGGGGGCTAGTTAGGGGAAAGGGAAGAGACGAGACAAGAGGTTTCAGAGAAGGAGACGGTAGGAGATGGCGAGCAAGCGGAAATGTCAGCTGAGGAATCTCTCCGCTTTTGACATTTGGCAAAGACGTCGTCTCTCCTGGGTCGGTGAAGTTTGTCTTTCCCTCGACTACTCGGTGAAGGTCAAAGTTGCAACTTCGTCTGTTTGACCCACCTCAGCAGGCCGCAGCCGCGCCGCCACGGAACAGGAAGTGGAGGCGTTTTCTTAACTGTAAGACTTACATCCATCCATCCATTATCCAAACCGCTTATCCTGCTCTCAGGGTGGCGGGGATGCTGGAGCCTATCCCAGCAGTCACTGGGCGGCAGGCGGGGAGACACCCTGGACAGACCACCAGGCCACCACACAGGGTCGACACTCCCCCCCCACACACACACACACTCGTACCTAGGGACAATGTAGTACGGCCGAGTCACCTGACCTACATGTTTTGGACTGTGGGAGGAAACCTACACAGACATGGGGAGAACATGCAAACTCCTCACAGAGGACGACCCGGGACGACCCCCAAGGTTGAACTACCCCGGGGCTCGAACCCAGGACCTTCTTGCTGTGAGGCAACCGCGCTAACCACTGCGCCGCCGTGCCGCCATAAGGCTAACATCAGTATTTCAATTCCAGATCACGTTGCCTGGGTATTTTTTTCCTCCTCCTCCCTGAAAACCAGACCACAGACAAGCAAGTGGATCGACTCCTCTGTAATCCTCACTGTGCAACCCCCCAAACCCCCAACCCCCCCCCCCAACAAACCCCCCCCAAACCCCCCAACAAAACAAAACAAGAAACCCCATCTGTTTCCCCCACAACAGTAATAAGAACAAGTGTTAGCAAGTTGAGATGTTTAATTTATTTGTTGTGTGTGTGTGTGTGTGTGTGTGTGTGTGTGTGTGTGTGTGTGTGTGTGTGTGTGTGTGTGTGTGTGTGTGTGCCAACTCACGGGTGTGTATGTGTTTTAATTAGATGCTTGATTAAAGGTGTGTGTGTGTGTTGTGGGGGGGTACGTATCTGATTGTTGTTCTAACAAATTATTTCCACTAGCGCTGTTCAGATCAACCCACTCGACTGCAGGGGGGGGGGAACAAGATGTAAAGACAAAGAAGGAGGGATGGAGCAAAAAGAGTGGGAGAGGGAGGGAACGGAGAATTACAAGCTGGAAAAAGAGAAGCATTGGTAGAGAGAGAGAGAGAGAGGAACATCGTCGTGTCGT
>JAJHIY020001205.1:0-20000 GCA_022114975.2 Lampris megalopsis
CTCTCCCGTGCTCAGTACAAGACAACCGACTTGTTTTTTCTGGAGAATTGATGTGATTTACTTTTTTATTTTTAGGTTCTCCAGCAAGGAAGCTTAAAAGTTGCCACTTTTTTGCATTATTATTATTGTTATTATTATTTTGTATACTGTTCCGAAAATAAAAGCATTTTTAGACCACACTTCACTAAAGGACGTAAACAAACAATCTAAAAGACCACTAAGTTCCCTAAGTCTTCTGCAGTCTAAAAAACAATGAAAAACAGTTTCTACCAACCCACAGAAAGGACATTCATTAGGCTCGGTGTGATTAATCACAGTGGTAAAAGAATTCACTGCAACAGCTCCAAGTAATCAGGGGCGTAGCACAAAATTCTGGGCCCTTATACATAAGCAATCTCTGTGGGCCCTTTTGCTCTTTAGCTAGTTAGCTATCATAGCTTTCATCTTTAGCTAGTTAGCTATCATAGCTTTCCTCTTTAGCCAGTTAGCTATCATAGTTTTCCTCTTTAGCCAGTTAGCTATCATAGCTTTCCTCTTTAGCCAGTTAGCTATCATAGCTTTCCTCTTTAGCTAGTTAGCTATCACAGTTTTCCTCTTTAGCCAGTTAGCTATCGTAGCTTTCCTCTTTAGCTAGTTAGCTAGCCACTTTTCTTTTAAAAGCTCCTAGCTCACCTTTCTTTTGGAAGAAATTACTCTTCAGTTGTTTTCATTTTGCCTTCTCTCCCTTCCCTTTTTTTCTTTTCTTTTCTGAAACCCAGATTTTGCTTCCTTTGGGAAAGACACAACTGTGCTTGTGCTTGTGTCAGCAGTCACTCGCGACAGGACTAGATGAGCTGCATTGAGAGATGATCATGAGGGGCAGATTAAACCATTTTGCACCTTTTGTAAGGGGTGAGAGGGGCCTCAGGGAGCCTCCACTATTTTCTTTGAGTCCCTCAGTTGATGTATTGAGCCAATTTTAACTGAGGTTATGACACTAATTAGTTAGAAAACAAAAACTAACTTTTAATTCAAGGCTTCCCGAGACCCCCCCCCCTTTCTGGTCCCTGGTAGGTCCTTTCCCTCCCCTATGATGCCGCTGCATGTAACATTCTCCACTATAAGTCACCTGTTGGCTTGTTTAAAGGCAGTTTATAGAGGACTCTCCAAACTGGCTTCACAGTGTTGCTGATGCCACGTGTTTTCCCTCCAAACTGAATCTATTTTACCATTTAGCTTATTTTTATTCAAAACTTTTACGCAACATCTGTGGATCACTTTTCACTTCACAGTGTGCAGATCTAAAGCTGTTCTCTGTTTGACATCCAACAGTAAACCAGAACAACATCCTAAACTTGGTAACAATTCAAAATCAGGAAACGGGTCCTCTTCATAGAGCTGGTAAACCCTCTCCTTTCCAAAGCATTTCTAACAGTTCATTAGAGAGAGAGAGCGAGAGAGAGCAAGTGAGCGAGCGAGCGAGCGAGCGAGAGAGAGAGAGAGAGAGAGAGAGAGAGAGAGAGAGAGAGAGCACTTGCACTTGCACTTCCTCCTAAATTATGAGAAATTCCAAAAACATGAGAGAAAAATACCACGAGAAATTTGAAAACCAGATTACAAAATGTTCTACTCCTGGACGAGAAAGAGCAATGGCCACTTGTTTTAGGGCAGGGCCGAAGTGCACACCTTGCAGCACAATATGTGTCAGAATGCCATAGCCTAACCCAGATAGCAGACACGTTTGGGCCTAATATGGGGAACTTTTGGTACTTAGAGCTCAGTTATGGCACTGGCAACTGTTGTGTGGGCCACACATGGCCCAAATCTCATGAACTGGGCCTGGCTTGGGTTATGGCAAGTGTTGTGTGGGCCAGACATGGCTCAAATGTAGTGAACCGGGCTCGACTTGGGTTACAGCACATACTATGTGGGCCAGATGTGGCCCAAGTGTGGCTGGGTTGAGGCAGCCACACTCACCCTGAGACAACGCCGCCATTCAAGGCCAAATGTGGGCCGTAAGATACCTGCAGATGTGGGCCATATTTGGGCCAAAGACTCTTTGCTCTCTGGGAAAGGTCAGTCAGTGGATTACCGGTCAAATATTATTCTGTATTTCTACCAGCTCTACCGATTCCTTTTTCCATTAATTAATTAATTTATTTATTTATTTATTTGCTTTGTTTAATACTCTATTAACCTATTTCACTGTCACCTGCTTTGGCAACATTGTAATGAACGCAGTCATGCCAATAAAGCATTACAGAATTGTATCGGATGGAGACAGAGAGCGAGAGCGAGAGCGAGAGAGAGAGAGAGAGAGAGAGCGTGAAAGTACTCTTGTCGGTGACTGCATCAATGTAAGGATATCGTAGAGGAGGAAAACAATCACAAAAATAGCATTTGGGCCACGAGAAACACAGGCGAGAGATAGATAACTCTTAGTAAGGGAAAACAAACCCCTGCCCACACACACACACACACACACACACACACACAGACACACACCACCAACAAAAGTGGAGGAGGGGTGTGTGACCTGACCTTGGCGTGCTCCTGTGTGTTATTTAGCACAGTGGAGCAGCGCCCTGCGCCTCCCCGGGCTGCCTCCTACTATAAGTGGAGGGGTGACCCTGCTGGCTTGACGAACAGCAGACAGCTGGCTGGGACCCGCGTCAGGCTGCTGCTGTGTGTGCTCCCCTTTTTAAGATGCCGTTTCTATAGTTTTATATTACAAAGCTTCTGTAATGCCTTTTGTCCCCACCATGTTCTCCCTTGCCCGTTTGTGTGTTTGTGTGTGAGTGTGTGTGAGTGTGTGTGTGTGTGTGTGTGTGTGTGTGAGAGAGAGACAGCGACAGACAGAGAGAGCGATAGAGAGAGAGACAGTCTTTCCAGCTACACTAGATGGGACAAGCATCCTGCAGAAACCCTACAGGCTGAATTCTGCAGAATGATTCTGATAATACAAAGGAAAACACCAAACAAGGCATGTAGGGTGGAATTAGGCCGGTTTCCATTGTTGATAAATGTACAAAAAAGATCTGAAAACCCAAGAACTGAACCCCGAAAAGAGTCCCCTGAAGCAGCCGGTTCTGAGACTCACTAACGCTTTATCAAATACGAAGACCAACCAACCTCAGGCCAGCACTGCATCCCAAACCAACATGAGGATAAATCAGCTATAAAACAAACCAGCATGAGGATAAATCAGCAATAAAACAAACAAACATGAGGATAAATCAGACTATAAAACAAACCAACATGAGGATAAATCAGCAATAAAACAAACAAACATGAGGATAAATCAGCTATAAAACAAACCAACATGAGGATAAATCAGCAATAAAACAAACAAACATGAGGATAAATCAGACTATAAAACAAACCAACATGAGGATAAATCAGCTATAAAACAAACAAACATGAGGACAAATCAGACTATAAAACAAACCAACATGAGGATAAATCAGCTATAAAACAAACAAACATGAGGATAAATCAGCTATAAAACAAACCAACATGAGGATAAATCAGCTATAAAACAAACAAACATGAGGATAAATCAGCTATAAAACAAACCAACATGAGGATAAATCAGCTATAAAACAAACAAACATGAGGATAAATCAGCTATAAAACAAACCAACATGAGGATAAATCAGCTATAAAACAAACAAACATGAGGATAAATCAGCTATAAAACAAACTAACATGAGGATAAATCAGCTATAAAACAAACCAACATGAGGATAATTCAGCTATAAAACAAACAAACATGAGGATAAATCAGCTATAAAACAAACCAACATGAGGATAAATCAGCTATAAAACAAACCAACATGAGGATAAATCAGCTATAAAACAAACCAACATGAGGATAAATCAGCTATAAAACAAAAAGACATGAGGATAAATCAGACTATAAAACAAACCATCATGAGGATAAATCAGCTACAAAACAAACCAACATGAGGATAAATCAGCTATAAAACAAACCAACATGAGGATAAATCAGCCATAAAACGAACAAACATGAGGATAAATCAGCCATAAAACAAACAGACATGAGGATAAATCAGCTATAAAACAGACCAACATGAGGATAAATCAGCTATAAAACAAACCAACATGAGGATAAATCAGCCATAAAACAAACAAACATGAGGATAAATCAGACTATAAAACAAACCAACATGAGGATAAATCAGCTACAAAACAAACCAACATGAGGATAAATCAGACTATCAAACAAACCAACATGAGGATAAATCAGCTATAAAACAAACCAACATGAGGATAAATTAGACTATAAAACAGACAAACATGAGGACAAATCAGCTATAAAACAAACAAACATGAGGCTAAATCAGCTATAAAACAAACCAACATGAGGATAAATCAGCTATAAAACAGACAAACATGAGGATAAATCAGCTATAAAACAAACAAACATGAGGATAAATCAGACTATAAAACAAACCAACATGAGGATAAATCAGACTATAAAACAAACCAACATGAGGATAAATCAGCTACAAAACAAACCAACATGAGGATAAATCAGACTATCAAACAAACCAACATGAGGATAAATCAGCTATAAAACAAACCAACATGAGGATAAATCAGCTATAAAACAAACCAACATGAGGATAAATCAGCTATAAAACAAACAAACATGAGGATAAATCAGCTATAAAACAAACCAACATGAGGATAAATCAGCTATAAAACAAACAAACATGAGGAAAAATCAGCTATAAAACAAACCAACATGAGGATAAATCAGCTATAAAACAAACAAACATGAGGATAAATCAGCTATAAAACAAACTAACATGAGGATAAATCAGCTATAAAACAAACCAACATGAGGATAATTCAGCTATAAAACAAACAAACATGAGGATAAATCAGCTATAAAACAAACCAACATGAGGATAAATCAGCTATAAAACAAACCAACATGAGGATAAATCAGCTATAAAACAAACCAACATGAGGATAAATCAGCTATAAAACAAAAAGACATGAGGATAAATCAGACTATAAAACAAACCATCATGAGGATAAATCAGCTACAAAACAAACCAACATGAGGATAAATCAGCTATAAAACAAACCAACATGAGGATAAATCAGCCATAAAACGAACAAACATGAGGATAAATCAGCCATAAAACAAACAGACATGAGGATAAATCAGCTATAAAACAGACCAACATGAGGATAAATCAGCTATAAAACAAACCAACATGAGGATAAATCAGCCATAAAACAAACAAACATGAGGATAAATCAGACTATAAAACAAACCAACATGAGGATAAATCAGCTACAAAACAAACCAACATGAGGATAAATCAGACTATCAAACAAACCAACATGAGGATAAATCAGCTATAAAACAAACCAACATGAGGATAAATTAGACTATAAAACAGACAAACATGAGGACAAATCAGCTATAAAACAAACAAACATGAGGCTAAATCAGCTATAAAACAAACCAACATGAGGATAAATCAGCTATAAAACAGACAAACATGAGGATAAATCAGCTATAAAACAAACAAACATGAGGATAAATCAGACTATAAAACAAACCAACATGAGGATAAATCAGACTATAAAACAAACCAACATGAGGATAAATCAGCTACAAAACAAACCAACATGAGGATAAATCAGACTATCAAACAAACCAACATGAGGATAAATCAGCTATAAAACAAACCAACATGAGGATAAATCAGCTATAAAACAAACCAACATGAGGATAAATCAGCTATAAAACAAACCAACATGAGGATAAATCAGCTATAAAACAATCCAACATGAGGATAAATCAGCTATAAAACAGACAAACATGAGGATAAATCAGCTATAAAACAGACAAACATGAGGATAAATCAGCTATAAAACAAACCAACATGAGGATAAATCAGCCATAAAACAAACAAACATGAGGATAAATCAGCTATAAAACAAACCAACATGAGGATAAATCAGACTATAAAACAAACCAACATGAGGATAAATCAGCTATAAAACAAACAGACTTGAGGATAAATCAGCTATAAAACAGACCAACATGAGGATAAATCAGCTATAAAACAAACCAACATGAGGATAAATCAGCTATAAAACAAACCAACATGAGGATAAATCAGCTATAAAACAAACCAACATGAGGATAAATCAGCTATAAAACAAACAAACATGAGGATAAATCAGACTATAAAACAAACCAACATGAGGATAAATCAGCCATAAAACAAACAAACATGAGGATAAATCAGACTATAAAACAAACCAACATGAGGATAAATCAGCCATAAAACAAACCAACATGAGGATAAATCAGACTATAAAACAGACAAACATGAGGATAAATCAGCTATAAAACAAACCAACATGAGGATAAATCAGCTATAAAACAAACAAACATGAGGATAAATCAGACTATAAAACAAACCAACATGAGGATAAATCAGCCATAAAACAAACAAACATGAGGATAAATCAGCTATAAAACAAACCAACATGAGGATAAATCAGCCATAAAACAAACAAACATGAGGATAAATCAGCCATAAAACAAACAGACATGAGGATAAATCAGCTATAAAACAGACCAACATGAGGATAAATCAGCTATAAAACAAACCAACATGAGGATAAATCAGCCATAAAACAAACCAACATGAGGATAAATCAGCTATAAAACAAACCAACATTAGGATAAATCAGCCATAAAACAAACCAACATGAGGATAAATCAGCTATAAAACAAACCAACATGAGGATAAATCAGCTATAAAACAAACAAACATGAGGATAAATCAGACTATAAAATAAACAAACATGAGGATAAATCAGCTATAAAACAAACCAACATGAGGATAAATCAGACTATAAAACAAACCAACATGAGGATAAATCAGCTATAAAACAAACCAACATGAGGATAAATCAGACTATAAAACAAACCAACATGAGGATAAATCAGCTATAAAACAAACCAACATGAGGATAAATCAGACTATATAACAAACCAACATGAGGATAAATCAGCTATAAAACAAACCAACATGAGGAGAAATCAGGAGAAATCACAGCCTGGTGGCGCCGCTGAGGGCGGTAGCCTGCAAACAGCGCAGCAGGCGGCAGGAGATACCGCAACCTGGTATGGAGGGAAATGTAACAACTGAGCAGGACAGCAATACTGTAAATGACGGTAATCTGGGTGATACTGAAGCACAGGATGTGGATGTATGCAGGACAGACAGAACCAGTGAGAGACAGTCACCCAGCTGAGGCTGAGAGTCAGGTCCCTGCAACAGGTGAGTCACACTGTGAAAACGCTGGAAATCAAGATGAGGACATGTTAGAGGATGATGGCCTATCTCAGTTTGCTGATATTGTGTCACAAGGTGATCAGCAGTCATACTCATTGAAGAGATTAATGAATTCCTTGACGAAACCTATGGCAGACAGTCCGAGGAAGTGTCAGATTTCTTCTCAGATTTTGACAGGTTTGTTAACTCTGCTACGAAGATTAGACAAACGGCTGGATACGAAGAGCTCAGCAAACAGGAGAGGTTTCGTCTAAAGAAGATTCTGACGAAACTTGGGAAGGAAAGGCGAGGAAAGGTTCCTTTAAATGTTCAAAACTGAAATATAGGTGATACACAAAAGAGGTTTTTTTCTCTCTTGGAAAGCTTTCACTGTCTCATCCTTCTTTTCCTCTCTTCTTTTAATGGACAGTTTGCGAGTAGGGAGTCTAAATATTAATGGAGGACAGGATAGAGTTAAGCGAGGTGTGGTAGCTGAGCTGAGTAGAGCTAAGAGCATAGACGTGCTCCCCCTATAGGAAACCCACAGCTCTGTAGACAACGAGATAGAGTGGAGAATGAGTTGGGCAGGCCAGGTTTGTTTTAGCCATGGTACCAACTTTAGTGCAGGTGTAGCTGTTCTCTTCTCGCAGCGCCTCCTTTTAACAAATGTTTTGACATGTGAAGTGGAGCAGGGCAGAATCCAAGTAGTTCAGGCAACAATCCGAGAAATACCTTTTGTGTTTATAAATGTGTATGCTTATAATACAGGCCCTGATCGCTTGTGATTGTTTAGCAAACTGAGGGATAAACTTAAACAATTTAATAGTGGCTCAATCATAGTGGTGGGAGGAGACTGGAATTGCACTACACACCCTACAGTTGACAGAAACTCAGAAGAGCCACATCCACCGTCAGCTTCTTTTCTGTCCACTGTGGTCGCAGAAAACGACCTTACGGATGTTTGGAGGACACTTAATCCAACAGCTAGGCAGTACACATGGGTAAAAGCTGCGGAGGGTAGTGTGAGGGCAGCCAGGTTGGACAGAATTTACCTCAATCAAACATACAGCAACAGGTTGATTAAGTCCACGATATCCCCCGTGGGATTTTCAGATCACCATTTAGTAGTGGCAGATTTTTCCTTACAAGTTCAATTTCGACACTGTTCCTACTGGCACTTCAATGTGCGGCTAACGCAGGATAAAGCCCTCTGTCAGTTCTTCTCTGACTTCTGGAGTCATTGGAGGCCGAGGAAGGAAGATTTGGAGAGCTTAGCTCGATGGTGGGAGGTAGGAAAAACACAAATTAGGATTTTATGTCAGCAATGCAAACAACACACTCTCGGTGTGGAGAAAATCTGTCTTGATGAATTAGAGAGAGAAATTAGGATATTAGAAGACGAAGTAATTATTGGACATGATGGCAACATCAGCACTTGGGAAAGTAGGAGGAAGGCTTTAGGTAGGTTCCTACATGAGAGAGTAAAGGGTGCTTTAATCAGAACCCGAATTGCCATCATCAAAGACAGATGCTCCAACTTCTTTTATCTTTAAACTCGAGAGAAAAATTAGAAAGAACAATGTGATGACTCATCTAAAACTTCCCAGTGGGGCAATAACAACTGATCCATCAGAGATGAGGAAGTTGGCCATAGACTTTTACAGCAGCCTGTTCAGTGCGGAGATCTGAAACTCTGACTGCGTGGAGGAGATACTGGAGGGACTGTCTCAGCTGGGTGAAACACAAGTGACTTCGCTGGAGTCCCCCATCTCCTTTGATGAGATGTCTGCGGAGGTTCAGCAGCTCAGCTGTGGCAAAGCCTCCGGAGTTAATGGACTTCCTTCAGAGTTCCACAAGACGTTCTGGACTCTAATTGGACAAGACTTACACGATGCTTTTAAAGAATGTTTGAACTCTGGAACTCTACCTTTGAGTTGTAGAAGGGCTGTCCTGACACTGCTACCAAAAAAGGGAGATCTTGGCCTACTGAAAAAGTGGAAGCCAGTTTCATTGTTATGTGCTGATTATAAGATAATTGCAAAAAGTCTTTCAAATAGACTCAAACAGTGTATGGATACGGTTGTACATTACAGCCAGACGTACTGTGTTCCTGACCGTACAATTAAGCATAATCTTTTTTTGATACGGGACATTATTGCCATATCTAAGCTCCAGGAGCTGGATGTTGGCCTGCTTTCCTTAGATCAAGCGAGGGCTTTTGGCAGGATTGATCATTGCTAGGTTTTGGTTTTGGGGATAAATTTATTAACTGGATCAAGTTGCTGTATTCCGGAGCCAGTGTTGAAGGTAGGAGGTGGACTCAGCCGACCTGTCTCTGTTAAGAGAGGTATAAGACAGGGTTGTCCCTTATCTAGAATGCTGTACTCCCTGGCCATTGAACCGCTTTTATTTCAGCTCAGGCAGGGGCTCCCAGGACTAACCTTTTCAGGGAACATCACCACAATAGAGAAAAGCCGACATTATCAGCGGGGCTGCAGTGGAATACGGAAGGGATAAAATGCCTAGGTGTCTTTCTGGGCAGTGACCGCTTTCTGAGCAAAAACTGGGAGGGTTTATTTGAAAAGGTCAGTGCCCGATTGTTGGATCCAGCCTCAGTTGTCCTATAGGGGGAGAGTCTTGATTGTTAACAACTTGATTGCCTCGATGTTCTGGCACCGGTTTACAGTTGTAGAACCTCCAGACACGCTCATATGGGAAGTACAGAAAACGCTGGTGGACTTCTTCTGGGGAGGCTTTCACTGGACCAAGTCTGCTGTACTGTTCCTACCAGTGCTATAAGAAGGCCAGGGCCTGATTGACCTCCGCAGTCGTATCATGGTTTTTCGCCTTCAAACTGTGCAGCACCTTTTATACCATGACCAGCGACTTTGGAGTGAAACAGCAACTGTGTTGCTTCGGAGGGTTATGAACCTGAACTATAACAAGCGCTTGTTCCTTCTGGACCTGGCTGGCATGGATTTCACAACAGCACCCCTCTATCAATCTGTACTCTGCGCTTGGGGAACGGTCTTACGCACCAACAGAGACTACTCCCAGCTCTATGGCAGTGTAGGGGAGGAACCACTGTTCCATAACCCACTGATACGCTGCAGGATGCTCAGCTCCGTAAGTGTACAGAGATCCCCCATAAGAGCTGGGCTTACGAAGTTAGTGTGTCTCAGATCAGGAGGACAGTGGAAGACAGCTGGCATTTTGAGCCAAGAGACTGGCTTTAAATCTCTTTGTTTGATGGAGAGGTTGTTGGAGGAAGTGATCAGTGCACTTCCTGGCTTCTTCGGAGAGGCACTAGGAGCGCAGTGTGGAGAGGATCAGCCAGCTATGCAGCCTGTTTTTCCATCTTTGTCAATCCGTGCGGTAGTGGAGGAGCAGGAGGAAGTGAAGGGGGCCATTCTATCTTTCAAAACACCAGAACTACATGGCTTCTTAAGTACATCACAGAAGGCCTTGTACACAGTCACTGTAAAGGTTCTCAACAGAACATCACCAGCCTGCGTGCAGGAGTCGAGGTGGTTGAGTGTGTTGGCACCAGGCTCATCCTCCAGGGGCAGCTGGAGGTCCCTGTACAACCAACCCATAGAAAAACACTGCGGATCTACAGTGGAGGGTGGCACATGGGCTGTGGCTATGAACAGACATGTGGCACACATTGATCCTAGGGCAGGGAGCCACTGCTCTTTCTATAACGTTGAGGAAACCCTACAGCACTTATGGCTCAGATGTCCCAGGTTGAGCCCTCTTTTCTCTGTACTGCAGCAGTGGCTCAGACGTTTAGGGGAGGTTCTCGAAGACCGCCTATTTGTCTTTGGTCCGAGGTACATGGCAGCACAGTGCAGCCGTGTCACCCTGGTTAATTTTTTGGTAGGTCAGGCAAAAATGAGCATTTGGCTTAGTAGAAGGAACAGAATGAAAGGCACAGGGTCCACAGATGCTACACTCATGTTCAGGGGTCTAGTTGCTGCTTGGCTGAAAATTGAGTTCATGTTTTTCAAACTTAGTTCAAACTTGGAAGGATTTATTTCTATTTGGGGACATGGGGATGTACTGTGCATGGTAGAAAACCAAGTGCTTCCTCTTAATTTTTGAAAAAAGAAAAAAGAAAAAAAATAGGGGAAGGTCTGTATCCTTTTGTTTTTACGGTTTATGACAATTGTGTTTTTCACTATGTATATGAGTATTTGTGTTGATGTTGTTATCCTGATGTGCATGAAGAATTGGTAGGCTTGGTTAAAGGTCAAGGTCCCTGTGTCTCTATGTCTCTGTCTCTCTCCCTCTGTCTGTCTGTCTCTGTCTCTTTCTCTCTGTCTCTGTCTCTCTGTCTCTCTGTGTCTTTCTGTCTCTCTGTCTCTTGTCTGTCTGTCTGTCTGTCTGTCTGTCTGTCTCTCTCTCTCTGCCTTGCTCTCTCTCTCTCTTTCTCTCTCTCTGTCTCTCTGTGTCTGTCTCCTCCCTCTGTCTGTTTGTCTTGCTCTCTCTCTGTCTCACTCTCTGTCTCACTCTCTGTCTCTCTCTGTCTGTCTCTCTCTCTGTCTCTGTCTCTGTCTCTCTCTCTCTGTCTGTCTGTCTCTCTCCCTCTCTCTCTCTCTCTCTCTCTCTCTCTGTCTCTCTGTCTGTCTGTCTGTCTGTCTGTCTGTCTGTCTGTCTGTCTCTCTCTCTCTCTCTCTCTCTCTCTCTGTCTCTCTCTCTCTCTCTCTCTCTCTCTCTCTCTCTCTCTCTCTCTCTCTCTCTCCCTCAGTTACCCTTTCTCTTTCCATAGCAGTAATATTGCCCGTAGGGCAGCAATTATGCATGAGGGAGCGTGCAGACTAGACCTATCTACTCTTGTGGAATAAAGGCACATTAGCTTTGCTGTCCTAATGCCACCCTCTCTTTTCTAGTCCCTTCCTAGTCACAATATAAGCACTATTTGCAAGAAAATACATCCATCCATCCATCCATTATCCAAACCGCTTATCCTTACCCAGGCACGTGGATGCTGAAGCCTAATAAAATAAAAGGAAAAGGGTTGACGGCAGGTTTCAGACTAATAAACTATCCAAATCGGTCCCAAATATCGGCCCCAAATATCGGCCTCCATAACTTACCAATAATCGGTATCGGCCCTGTAAAAACCATATCGGTCGACCCCTAATATGTACACAATGAACTCAGTGTTGAGATGAGTGGCAAGGGAGATTTCTGTCGTGAACCGACCCAGTAAAGAACAAACCCATTGGAAATGGAGACCTGGGAAGCTAAAAACAAAAGAAAAATAAACCGCACCGGGTCACATATATAGATCTCTTGGCAACAGGGATTTTATTTTATACTTCCTCTCTGAGTTCATGCAGAGAAACACAAAACCGATCCCGGGTCTGTTAAGATAAATAGCATGAAACAGGAGATCTGCGCTGGTCATCATCCAGGTCACACTGTCTGTTACTCACCTCTCTCACCCACACCCCCAAACCTTCCCATTCACAAGGGCAGGGTCGTTCTTTCACCTCTTGAAAGCGCTCGCGCTCTCTGTTCGGGGCCATTATTTGCCGATGTTATTACAGTTTTCCCCAACAATTACCGACACATATTATTTGAAACCCGTCGCCCTTTCCTCGAGACTAAACACAACGCCCAACCTTCAAACTACATTCAATCCAGCATCACCTCGAACCCCGTTTATCGGCCAGTCGATACAGCAGCGGCAGCAGCAGCACTCAGCATGCGGCATGCGCTGCATCAGCAATGGAAAACCGTGTTGGGGCATGAATGGAAATGAAAATGCACATTACAGTACACTGCAAAATGCTGTGCAACTGCAATATCAAGGTCGATGAGATGCCTCGGCATCATGTCCGTGTGCTGGGTCAGGACAGAGGGCTTCGTCTACATCACACGCAGCGTTCAACGGCGGGGGGGGGGGACCCTCTGGTGTGTCAGATCCAACCCTGACAAGACTCCACGCCCACCCACCCACCTTTTTCTCTCCAATTGTACCTGGCCAATTACCCCACTTTTCCGAGCCGTCCCGGTCGCTGCTCCACCCCCTCTGCCGATCCGGGGAGGGCTGCAGACTACCTCGTGCCTCCTCCGATACATGTGGAGTCACCAGCCGCGTCTTTTCACCTGACAGTGAGGAGTTTCACCAGGGGGACGTAGTGCATGGGAGGATCACGCTATTCCCCCCCAGTTCCCCCTTCCCCCCGAACAGGTGCCCAGACCGACCAGAGGAGGCGCTAGTGCAGCGACCAGGACACATACCCACCCGCGGCTTCCCACCCGCAGACACGGCCAGTTGTGTCTGTAGGCACCAAGCCGGAGGTAACACGGGGATTCGAACCGCCGATCCCCGTGTTGGTAGGCAGCGGAATAGACCGCCACGCCACCCAGACGCCCAAGACTTCACACCTATGTCACCATAGACATAGTCCACTGCCTGCTGGCGATCTTCCCTCGGTCGTAGACCTTCCACCGCCATGCAGAGAGAAACCCTTCTACTGGGTTGAGGAAAGGGGAGGGAGTGTGGTGGAAGGCAAAATGTACTAGAAAACGTTGGGTGATGTTGAATCGCTCCTGTATCTGAACACCGAGGGGAAAACTGACGTTGTCCCAAACCAGGACATGGACAGGATGCCCACCATCCTGCTGCTCACGCTCAAACAAAACATCCTGAAGACCACCCAGAAATGTAAGATGTTCAGCGTCTTAAGGGCCCCAAGTTGGCCTGACGGTGGAGAACCCCACGATCACTTATGGCTGCACAAAGCCTTACGTTGCCACCACGCGGACCAGAACTTCCACGATGACATGTTGAACATTATGCCTCCCCTCCTGCTCTTCCTCCTCAACCACCCCCAGATAGCAACGTTGTTGTGGCCTGGACCAGCCCACATACGGCGTGGAATGATGGCACTTGGGCGGTCCGCTCCTGTTTGCCAGATCTGGTCCAGAACCAAGCCATAGCAATGCCGTATGTGTCCCATATTTGCCAAAGGTGGCCCGTATTTGTGTTGTGATATTTGGGCCATATTCGCCATTTACCACACGGGCCACTTCAGGGTCACATCCAGATCACATGTTGGCGAGAGCACCGCATCTTTGCCAGAAAAGGCCCACATTTGATTGGCCATATTTGGGCCATATTTGCTATTATACATGTGGGCCACTTCAGGCTCACATCCAATTTGTCAGGGCCAGAAGAAGACCATCAGTGCCGCATCGTTGCCTGACGTGGCCCACATCCGGATGCCATCTGGGTCTGAACTGGTTTATACTCTGTTCAGCTGGTTTAATCACACCAGCACAAAGAAGAAAAAAAAATCTGAACAACTTTGAGCGGTGTGTGTAAACGATGACGGCCGTGTTGTAGTTGCGTTTAACTTCTGCAGCCCGTGTCTTGCAGCACAAGCCCATCCCAGTACACAATACGTTTCAGTGAGTGAGAGTGTGTGTGGAGTTTTGCAAAACGACTGAATGAGAGGAGCAAATTGTGCCAAACTGCACGAACCTTGTTTAGGGTTTTGCCAAAAGATTGGTTGATTTAATAAATGGGTGGAGGCCGCTGAGCATTTGGTTGGGAGGATGGGGTTTAGTGTTTTAGCAATTGTGAGCGACTTCGATAGCGGATATACATACGGCAGCCGGCAGGCCACTATAAGAGTTCATCAGGGGGTGGATGAAGGCTATTATACTGGGTAACGTGAGGGTCTCCCAGTTTAACTGAGCGCATCTCCTCCTTGTTTTGTGTGTGTGTGTGTGTTTACGAGTTTGCCTTCACTTGCAAGCTCTCGGGCAAACCGGGTTAATGGCGGAGACGAGAGGCGCTCGGGAGCCGGCGCGCTGCTGCAACATATGGCTGATGTTCATGTCAGTTGGCAACAGAGCTGTTGGGTTCGGTCTCTTCCAGTAGAAATCAGAAAGACTTTATTTGTCGTTTCATTTCATGCATTTGCACACATGCAATGAAACGAAGCAGCGTTTGCCCCCAGCCCAGAGCAGTGCAACACAAAGACAAAACACATATCCAACATCTACAAGAATGCACATATCCAAAGTAACACATATGTCCAAACTAAACAATAAAATCTGTGTCCAGGAGAACGAACGCCAGTCAGGATGACACTGCCAGTCTGCATGGGCTAGCAGTTAGCTTAGCCGGCCCCGCTTCCGTGTCCTGTCAGACCGCCCTCGGTGTTTCCTCTTCGGGCCATGGTCCGGTCAGGGCCGTGGTCCTTGGGCCCACAGGATGCAGCAGACCAAGCTCCCTCAGCTGATCCAGTGCCAGCTCTCCCAGCCAGACAACCTCAACACACCTCCCCACACTCCACACGACGACACCAAAAATACAGTCAAGGCCAGGCGAGGCCGCCGCCAGAGGACCGCCTTCAGTGTTATCGGAACTGCTGGTCTGCATGGGCTAGCAGTTAGCTTAGCCGGCCCCGCTTCTGCTCCCTGTCAGACCGCCCTCGGTGTTTCCTCTTCGGGCCATGGTCCGGTCAGGGCCGTGGTCCTTGGGCCCACAGGATGCAGCAGACCAAGCTCCCTCAGCTGATCCAGCGCCAGCTCTCCCAGCCAGACAACCTCGACACACCTCCCCACGCTCCACACGACGACACCAAAAACACAGTCAAGGCCAGGCGAGGCCGCCGCCAGAGGACCGCCTTCAGTGTTATCGGAACTGCTGGTCTGCATGGGCTAGCAGTTAGCTTAGCCGGCCCCGCTTCTGCTCCCTGTCAGACTGCCCTCGGTGTTACCTCCTCGGGTGCAGCTCCGGGCAGGGCCGTGGTCCCTGGGCCCACAGGACGCAGCAGACCAGGCTCTCCCAGCTGATCCAGCACCAGCTCTCCCAGCCATCGAACGAAGACAAACCTAGACACAGATGTGGACAAAGACACTGCTCGGATGGTAATGGGTGAGGCCGCTGCAAACGTGAATTCGCGCCGCCATCTTCCCACACCCGAAGCAGCCAATTAGCAACTAATTGCACCGTTATTTCTTTGCACTTTTTCACTTGGATCATTTTACCGGCGTCATTTCCCCAGGTTTGTTGTTCCTGGGGGTTGGTAGGATGAGTCCTGTCTTGCGTTTTGGCCAGTGTCTAGTGTATTGGACATGAGGTCGCACTGCTTTCAATCATTCTTCATTCTAAGTGCGAATAAAGCTGAGAAAGTGCTGCAAATACATCACAGCACGGGGCCGTCAGACACGCTGTTGCACCACGCACCAAACTGGACAGTTCAAGGATTTGGGGCGCTCGCAGGACTTCTCAACCCACAATTCCTCGTCTCTGTTTTGCTCTTCACACTGCGACACAAACACACTCACAAACAAGCCCCCACATTCAGACAGAGTGCTTTTGGCAGGCACTCCGTGAAAGAGAAGAAACGAAAAGATGCAAAAACAAAGCGCTGCAGATGGATATCATTCAATATTTCTATTAGTACGTCCCCGTAAAAACAAAACAGAAACAAACGACTCAAGAATAAAGATTTGAGCAGTCGACTGTTCCCAGCTTCCCTGTGGATTGTACATGTGGGGGAGCTTGTGGAGGAGCTGTTGAAAGTACTCGTACAATCCCATCTGCCAGTGCGAATCCCCCGAGACTGTCCTCCACCAAAAAACGACCCCATAGGTCGTTTGTACAAGGAGCTTATTACGACCTATAGTTACGTTTTAAGCTACTTCCTCGCGGTGCTCCGTAATTATGATACTGTAGCGAATTCGGGGGGGGGGCAGTCTGGGAGACCGTCGCCACAGCGGGGACATGAACCAGTGGCTCCCATACCGCAAGCGACAACGTTAACCACTCGACTAAAGGGTCCGACCCGTTAGCCAAGGACCAACGTGTCTACTTATCCATGCACGTTACACTACTTCCCCTGTACACTACTTCCCCTGTAAGCTATCGCGAGAACGAATATTAAGAAAAGCGGAGCGAATCTGGGGGGGGGGGGGAGCCCGGGAACCGGTGCAGCCAGGACGCGAACCCGGATCTCCCGCACCATGGGCGTCAACGTGAACCCGGATCTCCCGCACCACGATCCGGGTTCGCGTCCTGGCTGCGCCGGTTCCCGGGCTGCGCCCCGAATTCGCTACAAAAGCAAAGTTTAATGTCACATAGCGGTTCTAACGTCCACGCTAGCTAGCTTTCTAACTTGTGGCTAGCGTTAAGTTAGCGCTTATAACGTTATCCATAGGTAAACATACTGCCAATAGCGATCTTAGTTACTATACTAGACGGCGAAACAACACAAAAACGCTCTGAGTACATATTCTATTGTTCTCAAGTTGTTTTAAAAAAAACACAATGCACAGAGGGGAAAAGTATCTGTGGCATATCTCCTTCCGCCGGTAGGGGCGCTAAATTAGGAAACGCTCCTGTGGGTCGTATTAGAGGACAAACGACCTATGTGGTCGTATGGGTTGGAGGACCTGTTGGAATCCCCACATGGCAGCGAGCTCAACAGAACCACAGACACCAGCGTGCAGAACATCAACAGAACCACAGACACCAGCGTGCAGAACATCAACAGAACCACAGACACCAGCGTGCAGAATGTCAACAGAACCACAGAAACCAGCGTGCAGCGGCTGGGAAACTGGACCAGAAGAAGACTGGTGAGCATTAAATGTAAGGATGGAAACCCGCCTTTTAGAGCCAGCAGAATTTAGCATGCCGTATTTAGCAAGCCATATAATGCAGAGTGAACTAATGACAAGTGATGGAGAGAATTATTTTGCCTGGATACTTTTCCCATCACTCAGTCCTAACGTAATCTCTCTCCCCCCCCCCTCTCTCTCTCTCTCTTTCTCTCTCTCTCTCTCTCTCTCTCTCTCTCTCTCTCTCCTTTACTTAAATGACATGGCCATCCATGTAAGCCGAACAACTAATTAGCAACATGACAGTTTTCTTTTTAGCAATTAGTAAAATAAGCTTTTTCTCCTTCTTCTCCTTCTGCGGCTCAAAGGGCTGCACCAATTAAAATATCTTACACGGTAGTTCATTTGAATACCTCCCACTTCCGCCTTGTGGTTTGAATGCAAAGCGTCGGCATAAACACCGCCATCACAACGCCGTTCTTAGTTAATGATGCATTCTCGCTCCGTGGGGGACGTATACACGGACGACCTTGTAAGAAAAGCTGTCAATCACTCCAATCCCCTGGACGTGAGCGTGTGTTTGTGCGCGTATGAGAAAGAGACAGTGTGTGTGTGTGTGTGTGTGTGTGTGTGTGCGTGTGTTGGGTTGAGTAATTGTGAGATCCCTAAGCCTGCAGGGTTCCCCACGGTGAGCTGGAGGTAAAAGGAGGTGCAGGTTATTAAGAGGTGTTTGAGCGTGCACGCATGCGCATGAATTCATGCGCGCGCGTGTGTGTGTGTGTTTGTGCAGTTGTTTCCCTTGCAAAAGTGTTTCCTAGAAAGGCCACGAATGGCCACCGGCCTGTGCACACGAGCGCGGAACTCATGATGTAGAAAAGCACGAGTAGGGTTACGTGCCCCCCAAAATGTGCACGCTCCACCTCCCAGCCTGCACCCTGGCGCGCGCTGCGCACCAAGCCGGCGCGGCAGCGTGCCGAAAAGCGCGCGCTGCGCCGAGCACATGTTCTACTTCTTGGTGAGATGGCGGGTCACAAACACACACACGCACACACACACACACACACACATAGACATTTGCTGGCATGGACGCGGACGCGGGCACAGCTCGAGGTTTGTTTTTTTTCGAAAATGGAGCGTGACCTTGAAGCGTTCAACCTACAGTACATGGAGAGCTAACAGCGAGTCAGTCTTTGTGTGCGTGCGTGCGTGCGTGCGCGCGCGCGGTGCGTGGGTGTTCGTGGGTGTGCGTGTGTATGCGCGCGTGTGTGTGTGTGTGTGCACGTGCGTGATTGTGCACAGTGAAAACCTGAGCGTTAATTTAACTTTGCGAGTGTAAAAATGGACATTTTCTACACTCTCGGAGCTCAGTTAACACTCCGGAAGTTCAATTAACACTCAGCGTTTTACAGTGCGTGCGTGCGTGCGTGCGTGCGTGTTGATGTGTGTGCACGTGTGCGTGCGTGCGCGTGCGCGTGTGTGTGTGCGTGTGAGTTAACATCGTACACAGTAAAACCCTGAGTGTTAATTGAACTTCCTGAGAGTTCATCTAACTCTGAGGGTGTACAGGACAGGGTATAGACGGACCCGAAAGGATCCATTTCCTCTCTCGGAGTCGAGCAACACTTCGCTCTCCCCCGTGTCGACGTTATCCACGTCACGTTCCTGCCAAAAGCGGCTGTTCCCCAGGTGAGTAAACGATGTGGGGGAAAGAGAAGCAACAACATATAACGTGATGTGGGTTCCACACCTGGGAAGCAGAGTGTCTTTATTTCCCTCATCCACCACTGCCCCTCGCTCCACCATCTACCCCCCCACCCCACCCCCCCGGAGGTCAGCCAGTCTGAGCACCGTGATGGAGCAAGAGCAACTGATCTGTAAAGAGCTGCGCCTGCTACGCCCGGATATGAAACATGCTCCCAGTGATGGGGCTGCACTGCATGCACATAGCAAGACAGCCCTGCGTAAATGTAATCCATTATTATTATTATTATTATTATTGTTATTATTATTATTACTATTGTTATTATTACTATTATCATATATATGAAACACTGCTCTCTTGTTGCATCTGAGAGAAACACGAGACGAGCTAAG
>JAJHIY020001205.1:25000-36438 GCA_022114975.2 Lampris megalopsis
TACCAGCTCCACCCGCCGCGTATCGGTATCCAAACATATGCCCTCACCCTCACCCTCACCCTCACCCTCACCCTCACCCTCCTCCCCTTCACCCTCACCCTCTCCCTCTCCCTCTCCCTCACCCTCACCTTCTCCCTCACCCTCACCCTCACCCTCACCCTCACCCTAACCCTGGTGGTGGACGCCCGCGCTTCACGGTGAACCGTGGGCGAACGAGCCTCGCGGGTGACGTCATGACCGTCCAAGGTGACGCGCGGTATGTGGACGCATCAGCTGTCCCGCAGAAGTTAACGGGAAGGATTGGCGTATCACCTGCACGCGAGATTGGATTTTTGGCGCACGCAACTGCACGCGGAGCGCAATAACGTGTCATCCGCACGCGGATGGGTGACACCGGTCTTGACACATGACGGTTCACTTCCAGGGGAAGGCGAAATCAACATCTATCTCTCCGCCACATTCGCTACCCATCAGCCCGGCTCACCTCGGCGCTGGGGTTGGTCTCCGCCGCTCCGCTCCGCTCCCACCATCCGACAACCGCGCTCCGCTCCGCGTTCGGGCGCACCTGTAAATCCGTCAAACTCGCGAGAGGGACTCTTCGCCGGGCCGTCCCCCCGCTCCTCCGCTGTAGGGAATTCAGCCGACAAACCTGTGTTTGTTTTTTCCTGTTGTCCTTTTTTTTCCGCCCTCCCGTCTTCCGGTCACCCCCTACTTTCTGCCAGGCGAGTCTTGCGTTGCGCAGCCAAACCAATCCAAACCACGCGGGGCGATGCGCGGCGCTGCGCTGCGCTGCGCGGCGGCGAGGAGGAGGAGGACGGACGGTCTCCTGGTATCATCCGAGAGGAGGAACAAAGTGAGGGATCAGTCGGTGGTCAAGGAAGAAAAAAAACAAAAGAAGGAACGGGGATGACGAGAGTAATGATGTGACGAGACAGAGAGACGACCCCGCGCTCGTGGCTGTCTCTGGGAAAGGACAGCGAAGTGAGCCGCCGCCGCCACCGGAAACGGAGAGCACGGAAAAACCGGGGAGATGCTCGGCTATCAGCAACGCTGAGAAGGTTCCCGCACAGCACACCCACATGAGAAGGTATATCCTCTTACATAAAGTGTACTACTGGGGAGAGAGCGAGAGAGGGAGGGAGGGAGAGAGAAATAGAGAGAGCGAGAGAGAGAGAGAGAGAGACCCCGTTCAACTTCCAATTACGAATTCATTGCAGCATGTGTTGCTTCCTGCAACATTTTTGCAGGTTGGTGTGTAACATCCAGTTAATTTCATGTGTGACGTCATCACGTGATGCTGATGATGGTGTGTGTGTGCGCGTGCATGTGCGCGTGCACGTGCGTGTGTTCATTCATGCTTGCATTGCAGGGCTGTAGTCAGCCAGCCCAAAGGGGAGGGGGGTCCCCCCCCCAAAAAAAAGTGGAGCTTTTCAGTTTTGATCACAGGATACGTTCTGCAGCTGGCCTTTGACCCGCCACGGGTATAAATAAACCTTACTTAATAGCGCACTAAAGCGTGTCATTTAGTGGAGGGATTCCCAAATGATCTATAAAGCTACTATGAGCTCATTTTCATGGTAAGGTATAGCTGCTGCTTGGTTTCACTGAACTGCACTTCAGCTGCACCTTGTGGACCTGTCTATTTTGGGGGGGAGGGTGTCCTCAGATAGCATCCAGATGTGGACCACTTCAGGCAATGATGCGGCACTGATGGTCTTCTTCTGGCCCTGACAAAATGGATGTGAGCCTGAAGTGGCCCACATGTATAACAGCAAATATGGCCCAAATATGCCAAATCAAATGTGGGCCTTTTTTGGCAAAGATGCGGTGCTCTGGGCAACATGTGATCTGGATGTGACCCTGAAGTGGCCCGTGTGGTAAACGGTGAATACGGCCCAAATATCACGAAACAAATATGGGCCACCTTTGGCAAATATGTGGCATTGGCTTGGTTCTGGGCCAGATCTGGCAAACAGGAGCGGACCGCCCAAGTGCCATCATTCCACGCGGTATGTGGGCTGGATGAAGTGTCGGGTGTCGGACGGGTCCGGGTCACAGCAATTTTGCTATCTGGGTCAGGCGACCTGATCGACCTTCGCTTGGCTGCAGCCTTGCATTGCCCGTGATATCTTTGCCAACATGATTTCATGTGCAGGAGGCAGAAGGCCGCTAGGATGCAGTCCGCAAACCATCCATCCAATGCAACATACTGCCGTCAGGGAAACATTATGAGCCAGGCGCGCGGAAAGATGTTTTTAGTGGGGGGGCTGCCAACTAAGACGACAAGTATTGTGGCGAGCCGGCGTGGAGGAACGAATCGAGGGGCAGGGATCTCTTTTTAATCGCAACTCCCATGCCCCATACACCGCACGACCCCGGGAGTTCTCTTTTATTCACACTGGCCAGAAAGGACCAGAACTGACAATAACGTAACGACCCCCCCCCCTTAGCGGCGTCGTAGTGGGGGGAGGGGTGAGAGGGGAAGGACCTACCAGGGCCCAGAAAGGGGGGGGCGGGGGCTCGGGAAGCCTGGAATTAAAAGTTTGTTTTGGTTTACACATTTTTATTTCTGACTAATTAGTGTCATAACTTCAGTTAAAATTGGCTCAATACATCGGTTGAGGGACTTAATGAAAACAGTGGAGGCTCTCTGAGGCCCCTCTCACCCCACTCTCTGAGGCCCCTCTCACCCCACTCTCTGAGGCCCCTCTCACTCCTTACTAAAGGTGCAAAATAGTTTAGTCCGCCCTTCACGAGCCTCTCTCAATGCAGCTCATCTAGTCCTGTCGCGAGGGACTGCTGATACAAGCACTAGCACAGGGTCATGTCTTTCCCAAAGAAAGCAAAATCTGGGTTCCAGAAAAGAAAAGAAAAAACGAAAGGGGGAAAAGGCAAAATGAGAGAAAACAACTTCAGTAATTTCTTCCAAAAGAAAGATGAGCTAGGAGGTTTTAAAGGAAAGGTGGCTAGCTAACTCCTACTAGCACAGCTAGGTAGCAGCTAGCTAGCTAACTCTCAACTCCTACTACCTGAACACAGTAGGGGTTAGCTAGCTAGCTAGTACTGTAACACACACAGTAGCATACATTTATCAGCATCATAGCTACGATGATGTGAAAGTGATGCGCGAGAGAAAAAGAGGAAAGGGGCCCACAGAGAATGCTTATGTATAGGGCCCAGAATATTGTGCTACACCTCAGCCCCCCCCCCCCCATGTCACAAGTGGCGACATCAGTTCCAGTCACGGTCCTACAGTCAGTTAGTCAGTAAACGGTCTCCTACTTAGTCTGAGTCGAACCCCCAAAACAGCAACACAAGAATAACCACAACATGGACGCCACATCATTAAAACACAATTTCAAATTCAATTCAATTCAATTTATTGTCATTAAAAAAAATGTGCAGGCGCATGTGTAAAAATGAAATAAGGGCTGCGGCTTCGCCAAACAGTGCAAGACAGTCTTAGACAAACATAGCAAACACAGTATAAGATATACACAGATGAAGACCAAAAGCTGAAAAAATTTTCAAAAGGAGCACGAGTACAAAATGTTTAACAATATCCACAGACATTCAGTGGGTAGTGAGGTTCAGGTGGTTAACAGCCTGGGGAAAGAAGCTGTTTTTGAGCCTGGTAGTGCGGGCTTTGAGGCTCCTGTAGCGCCTCCGCACGAGGGAGAACAGTCCATGGTTGGGGGGGGTGGGGTCTCTGCTGATGTGGAGACTCCTTCGAATGCAGCGTTTGCGATAAATGTCTTTTATGGCTGGGAGTTGGGTACCGGCGATATGCTGGGCCACCTTGACGACCCACTGCAGAGCTTTTTGGTCTACTGAGGTGCCGTACCACACTGAGATGCAGCTGGTCAGGATGCTCTCTATGCTGCAGTGGTAGAAGTTGGGGAGAATTGTGGGGGACAGACGGGCGCTCCTCAGCCTCTTCAGGAAATGCAGGCGTTGTTGAGCCTTTTTCGCAAGGGCCTGTGTGCTTGATGTTCAGGAAAGGTCCTCGCTGATGTGGACTCCAAGGAATTTAAAGCTGGAGACACACTCCACTTCCACCCCATTGATGTGTATGGGGGAGTGGCTGCAGCTTCTAGACCTCCTGAAGTCCACAATCAGCTCCTTCGTCTTTTGCATATTGAGAACAAGATTGTTGGTAGTGCACCATGATATGAGGTGCTGAATATCGTCCCTGTAGGCCATCTCGTCATTGTTGGTGATACGGCCAATGACTGTGGTGTCATCCGCAAATTTAACTATTATATTTGAAGGGTGAGTTGGCAGGCAGTCGTGGGTAAAGAGGGAGAAAATGAGGGGGCTAAGAACACAGCCTTGAGGGGCACCTGTGCTGAGGGTCAGGGTGGAGGAGGTGTGGTCACCTAACAGACTGAGGTCTGTTGGTCAGGAAGTCCAGGGTCCAGTTACAGAGGGAAGGGTTGAGGCCAAGGGAGAGGAGTTTGGTGGTTAGTTTGGCGGGAATGATAGTGTTGAAGGCAGAGCTATAATCTATGAACAGCATCCGGATGTATGTGTTGTTAAGTTCAAGGTGGGCCAGAGCAAAGTGCAAGGTAGTGGCAATGGCGTCCTCCATCGACCTTTTGGGACGGTAGGCAAACTGAGGTGGGTCGAATGTGGGGGGGATAATGTTTTTCATGTCAGCCAGAACCAGTCTCTCAAAGCACTTCATGGCAATGGGGGTGAGTGCTATGGTTCGGTAGTCACTCAGACATGTGGGTGTTGATTTCTTGGGGACAGGAATGATAGAGGTGGTCTTAAAGCATGCCGGGACTATGGATTAGGACAGCGAGAGGTTAAATATAGTTGTGAAGACCTCAGCCAGCTGGTCGGAGCATTCCCGGAGGACACAACCCAGTATGCCGTCCGGTCCGGCGGTCTTCGTGTGTTCACTCTGCGCAGTGATTCTCTGACCTCTGCCATCGATAGAGTGAGCATCTGGTTTTCTGGGTGGCTGGGGGTTTTTGTGGCTGGGTCAGCCCGCTTCCTTGTCAAAGCGGGCGTAGAAATTATTTAGCTTGTCTGGCAGGGAGGCATCAAGGACAGTGGGACCGTGATTAGAGCTTTTGTAGTCTGTGATAGACTGAATGCCTTGGCACATTCGCCGAGGATCAGAGTTATTGTGAAAGCGGTCCTCTATTCGTAGGGAATATTTCTGTTTGGCTGTTCTGATGCCCTTTTTGAGGTTGGATCTGGCTGCGCTGTAGGCCTCACAGTTACCTGACTTGAACACTGCATCCCAGGCTCTCAGCAGCTGCCGGACCTCACTGGTCATCCAGGGTTTCTGGTTTGGAAAGGTGTGGATTGATTTATTTATTTTTTTGTCGTGACACTCTCAGTGCAAACGTTAATGTAGGCTAGTATGGCAGATGTCTGTTCATTAATGTCTATTTGGGAGCCATGGGTAGCTGAATGTGCAGAAATACTCCAGTCTGTGTTGTCAAAACCGTCCTTGAGTTCAGAGACTGCTCTTGATGGCCAGATGGTGATTGCCTTTGCTGCTGGCTTGATCCGTGAGGAGTTTGTAGGCTGGGACCAAGAACAGACAGAGGTGGTCAGACTTTCCCAGGTGGGGGCAGGGTGTAGCATACAGTTAGGCATACCGTTGGGTCTAACACAGCCACCTGCCACCACTAGAGGAGCTACAGCCCCCCCCCCTTCCCGCACTAGCGTTATGGGCTGTTTTCAAAACTGATAGGTTCCACATTATCCGAACCGCTTATCCTGCTCTCAGGGATGGTGGAGCCTATCCCAGCAGTCATTGGGCAGCAGGCGAGGAGACAGCCTGGACAGGCCCCCACCCCACACCACACCACACCACACCACACCACACCAATTTAGTACGGCCGATTCACCTGACCCACATGTCTTTGGACTGTGGGAGGAAACCGGAGCACCCGGAGGAAACCTTCGCAGAACATGCAAACTCCACACAGAGGACGACCCGGGACGACCCCCAAGGTTGGACTACCCCGGGGCTCGAACCCAGGACCTTCTTGCTGTGAGGCGACCGCGCTAACCACCGGGCCACCGCGCATATTTATGTGTGTAAACCAGTAAAAGCCAGATCGATTGACTGTCCAGAACTGGATGGTCGCCAGAAATCCAGATCAGACCAAGGCACCAGTGCGGCCACACAACCATAAACCCGACACCCTGAACTTCTCGAAAGTGGCTCAAATCCGCCCGAGGACCGTCAAAGCGAGAGGTCGCGTGCAGCAGGTGGATCGCTTGCTGAGAGGAGATCCAGGTCACGAGTTGTTTCATTCGTCAAACGCGCAACGACACAACGTGGCAGGCGCTGCTGGGACATGAGAGGCTTGGGTGTCAGCTCAGCTTCAATAAAGCTCAATAATATGGCACAACAAACAGTGTTGAAACTGAACAAAAAACAAATCAACAAAATTAACAAAAACTATGAAACGACAGCATGTGCAGCCCAGCCCGAGAGATGAAAACTGGGCTAAAATGGGCTACAAGTCAGCTAAGCTAGCGACGGAGAGAGTGACGCTGCCACGCTTTGTCATTTTTCTCTTTTATCGTCCCGAGCCGTTTGAAACTGTCACACTTCCTCTCCACCTCTCCCCCTCTCCGCCTCTCCGCCTCTCCACCTCTCCGCTGTGGGGATGTGTGGATGTGTATCCATTCAGCCAGAATGGCGCCATTACACACTTTCAGACGCTGTGACAGGAGACCAAACACTTCACTGCTCACACACACAGCGCCAGGCAAGTACTCTCCCCCCCTCTCTCCCCCCTCTCTCTCACTCTCTTTCTCTCTCACTCTGTTTCTCGTCCTCTCCCCCCTTTCTCCCCCCCTCCCCCCTCTCTCGCCCTCTGTCTCCCCCTCTCTCTCTCCCCCCCCTCTCTCTCCCCCTCTCTCTCTCGTCCTCTCCCCCCTTTCTCCCCCACCCCCCTCTCTCCCCCTCTGTCTCCCCCCCTCTCTCTCTCTCTCTCGTCCTCTCCCCCCCACCCCCCTCTCTCGCGCTCTCTCTCTCGCCCTGTCTCCCCTCCCTCTCTCTCTCTCTCTCCCTCTCTCTCTCGCTCTCGTCCTCTCCCCCTTTCTCCCCCCACCCCCCTCTCTCGCGCTCTCTCTCGCCCTCTGTCTCCCCTCTCTCTCGTCCTCTACCCCTCTCCCCCCTCTCACTCTCTCTCGCCCTCTGTCTCCCCTCTCTCCCGCTCTCTCTCTCGCCCTCTGTCTCCCCTCTCTCCGTCTCTCTCGCTTTTCCCTCCTCACTCTCTTCCCCCCTCTCTCCCTCTCTTCCCTCCCTCTCTTCCCCCCTCTCTCTCTCTCGCCGCAGACACGTGCACATACATATAAACATGCACACACAAACAAACACACTCAAACGCACACATTCTCAGACGCACACACACACACACACACACACACACATCACTGACACAATGCGCATCGACGAGATGAAAGGTCCAATTTATCAAGCCACCAGCCAAGCCAGGCCCGAGGACGCAAAGTGCCAGCACTGGTCTGGTACAAACAGGCACGATGCATTTGCGTGTGCGTGTGTGTGTGTGTGTGTGTGTGTGTGTGTGTGTGTGTGTGTGTGTGTGTGTGTGTGTGTGTGTGTGTGTGTGTGTGCAATTTAATTCTAATGTGTTTTGTAGCTGTCCCCGGGGTAAGAAAACAGTTAAGTGATGTTTTTTTCATTTAGCTAATTTTCCATGGCCAACTGCAGCAGCGGTCTCTGCATCTGATTGGGATTTGCAGGCGCTTCACAGTGAAACGGACATGGTGAGCGCGAGGGAGAAAGAAACAGGGGGTTTAATGAGTCGAGCTGGGGGTCTTTCCCCACCCTGCCACGCTGTTCTCCATCAAAGCGGCGGATCGATGCTCCTTTCCAGTGGTTTACAGCGTCTACAAGCCCGGTCTCGCCGGTGTTCGGTCGGGAAGGGACCCGGGCCAGAGCTGCTTAGAGGGCAACGCTCACGAGGAACCTCTCAGATGCGTGCGTGTGTGCGTGCGTGCGTGCGTGTGAGCGTGCACGTGTCCTTCCTTGTATAGCCTTCATCCCGCGTTGTTTCAGATGGCTTGTGTAAAGCGACCTTGTGCTGGGTCTGCAGCCTTGGCGCGGGGCACCGGGGACACGAGGATGTCTGCGATGCTCCTGTTACCAGATGTTAACCAGCGTGTCGTCTGCAAATGTTCCACAGTTCAAGTCCCAGACGAGCGAGGCCAGGCAGGCTAATGGTAAGAAAAGAAATGCATTGTCTCCAACACAGCGGGTTTGCACAACAAACCCACACGACGCATGTTTTATACTGTTTACTGTTGTTGAAAAATGAACCAGAACCCGAGACAAAAATCAAACTAGTCAGTTTCAGAATCTAAAATAAACCTTTTGTACAACACTTGCCATGCATGAGAGAGAGAGATCTGCGTCAACCTTCTCTGACTCGGTGCTTCTCGTTTCTCTCTAAATACCATCAGCCTCGGTTTACTAGTCAGCAACAGAATCAGAAACACTTTCTTTACCAAACATCGTTTCCTCCAGCCCACAGCAGCACAACACAAAGACAAAAACACATACCCAACAACTACAAGAACACTTATAGCTAAACTAACACATATATCCAAACTAACACATATATCTAAACTAACACATATATCTAAACTAACACATATATCTAAACTAACACATATATCTAAACTAACACATATATCTAAACTAAACTTAAACAAAATAAATCAGTGTCCAGGAGAACGAACAGCAGCCAGGATGACTGTCGGAGCTGCCGGTCTGCATGGGCTAGCAGTTAGCTTAGCCTGCCCCGCTTCCGCGTCCCGTCAGACCGCCCTCGGTGTCACCTCTTCGGGCACAGCTCCAGGCAGGGCCGTGGTCCCTGGGCCCACAGGACGCAGCAGACCAGGCTCTCCCAGCCGATCCAGCGCCAGCTCTGCCAGCCATCAAACCAAGACACAACTTACACGCAGACGTGGACAAAGACACTGCGCGGGCGGTACTGGACTGGACGAGGCCGCCGCAGACGTGAATCCGCGCCGCCATCTTCCCACACCGGAAGCAGATTACCGACGTCCGCACCCTGACGCCAAAGGGAACTTCACTACTGCGACGCAAAGTGCAGAGTGTGGTGTTCCCAACACAGAATATCAACCAGTGCGGGTTGGTTGGTTTTGAATGGGCACATTCAAATGTGATTGGTGCTGAATGAGGTGGAGGTCAGCTATTGGTTGTTCCTGAAGAGTATTGTAACGTGCATGGATAAGCAGACACGCTGACCGCTGTCTGGCGGGTCGGACCCTTTAGTCTAGCGGTTAGCGATGTCTCCTGCGGTGCGGGCGACACGGGTTCGCGTCCCGCCCGCGGCAGCTCCTGTGGTTGCGTTGTCCCCCGAATTCGCTACAGTATATAAGGCAGGATCGCCACCAGGGCGCCCTCTTGGTACTCCGCTCTACTCGGGATAGCTAGGTTGTTACAGCGTAAAAACAAATATACTACGTTACTGTCATAAGTCTGCCGTGTGCACTCTCCAGTTATCTACTTAAACAGTTTTAGAACAGTATTAGTGTTTCATACACGACACAGAGTTTGCGCCGCACCGTAAGCTCGACTCCTAAAGAGACATTGTTACATAACGACGCTGCTTTATTAAACTGTCCATTCACCAGCCTGTGTCACGAGGCAAAACTACTTGTCACTACAAGATGATGAAATACCAGGAGGATGAAACTCTTCACCATCCTCTACGGCAGTGTTTCTCAACCGAGGGTCCGCGGACCCCTAGTGGTCCGTGGTGTAATTGCAAGGGGTCCGTGAAAATAAAATATCTTTAAAAAAAAGATCCTATGACATTTATAGAAATAGGATTATTTTACTCAAATGTGACGGAGACCTTTATCTACCTAAACTATAAAGGGTAACAGGACTTTTTTCTCTAATTACATCTGTTTCACAAGTGTAATTTATTGTCTTTTAATAAGAGATCTCGCTCCCGTTTGCATTGTTAAAAGTTACTGCATAACAATTCTGTTGTTACATATATCTGAAAGTTACTGAATACATATCCTGTTTTGTTACATATATCTGAAAGTTACTGCACAAGAATTCTGTGTTGTTACATATATCTGAAAGTTACTGAATACATATTCTGTTTTGTTAACTATATCTGAAAGTTACTGAATACATATTCTGTTTTGTTACATATATCTGAAAGTTACTGAATACATATTCTGTTTTGTTACATATATCTGAAAGTTACTGCATAAGAATTCTGTTTTGTTAACTATATCTAAGTTACAACTGAAAGCTCTTATTTTTGCCCCAAAGAGTGAATAAATGCTATAATGCAATTTAAAATGCAGTTTCTACTGTTTCTACAAATTGCAACCCCCCTCCCCCAAGATCAGGTGGAGGGGTCCTCAGGGTAGATCAAAAATACGCAGGGGGTCCAGGACCCCAAAAAGGTTGAGAACCACTGCTCTACGGCTCTTATACTGAGCTTTCAGCTGTGTTTCGGAGAGCTCGAGCTGTTGTTGTTGTTGTTGTTGTTGTTGTTGATTGCCGGGGACATCAAACTCAACAGAGGTCCATTCTACAGACGTGCAGACGGGGCTGAACAGAGGAAGACCGGCCTTAACAATGAGCCGCTCAGTTTCAAATGAAACGTGTAGAAATGCCCAAGCTGAAGCGCCGCTGCTGGAGCAGAGGGTCGTCACATCAGATTGAAACGAGACGGTGTACCACCTCCTTTCCCACTCGTCCTCACTAAATCCCTCCTCACCGAAGGAGCCGACTAGGATTAGGTGTGTGTGTGTGTGTGTGTGTGTGTGTGTGTGTGTGTGTGTGTGTGTGTGTGTGTGTGTGTGTGTGTGTGTGTGTGTGTGTGTGTGTGTGTGTGTGTGTGTGTGTGTGTGTGTCTTTCTTACATTTTCGAGACCGTTTTCCGGCATAAGCAGTGACGCTGTAGGGACCGGCGGTCGCCATGGAGACCAAAGCCCGGTCCTGATGAGGCAAAACGTCATTTCTGACGTTGCGTTCCCGCCAAGCGAATTTCGGCCTCGCTTTACGTGCGCGGGGTCGTTTGTTTTTCTTCGCAGGATCGAGTACGCGAACCCGCGGCGAGCAACTGGTCCTCCATTTTCTGACTCGACGGGACGCCGGTGACGTCAGGAGAATCTCAACGCCGATAGGCTTTCGCGACACAGCATGACGCGAATTTCTCGCTCAGGTTGAACGCGTTCAACACGTGGCGTAGCGGTCTGTTCCGTGGCCTACCGACACGGGGGTCGTCGGTTCGAATCCCCGTGTTACCTCCGGCTTGGTCGGGCTTCCCTACAGACACACTTGGCCGTGTCTGCGGGTGGGAAGTCGGATGTGGGTAAGAGTTGGGTAATTGTACAATTGGGGAGAAAAAGAGAATAATCTAGAACATCGTCGTGTCGTG
>JAJHIY020001206.1:5000-36343 GCA_022114975.2 Lampris megalopsis
GGGGGGGGGTGGCGAAGGAAAGCGCATGCCCTCAAAAAGTGTGACGTCATATGCTGCGGATGAGACGCCTTGCCAACACTTGTCAGAATCGGAAGCGTTTTGTTTGTCATTTCATTTCATGCACTTGCAACACAAAGACAACAACATCCAAAAACTACAAGAACTGCAAGAGCACATAGATCCACACTAACACATATATCCACACTAACACATAGATCCACACTAACACATATATCCACACTAACACATATATCTAAGATTTAAGAAAAATAAATCACTGTCCATGAGAGCGAACGCCAGCCAGGATGACTGTCGGAACTGCCGGTCTGCATGGCTAGCAGTTAGCTTAGCCTGCCCCGCTTCCGCATCCTGTCAGACCGCCCTCGGTGTTTCCTCTTTGGGCACAGCTCCAGGCAGGGCCGTGGTCCCTGGGCCCACAGGATGCAGCAGATCCAACACCAGCTCTCCCAGCCAGACACCCTCAACACACCTCCCTGCACTCCACACGACGCCACTAAAAACACAGCCAAGGCTAGGCGAGGCCGCCGCCAGACAGCCCTCGGTGTTATGGGAACTGCCGGTCTGCATGGGCTAGCAGCTAGCTTAGCCTGTCCCGCTTCCGCATCCTGTCAGACCGCCCTCGGTGTTTCCTCTTTGGGCACAGCTCCAGGCAGGGCCGTGGTCCTTTGGCCCACAGGATGCAGCAGACCAGGCTTCCTCAGCCGATCCAACACCTGCTCTCCCAGCCAGACACCCTCAACACACCTCCCTGCACTCCACACGACGCCACTAAAAACACAGCCAAGTGTTATGGGAACTGCCGGTCTGCATGGGCTAGCAGTTAGCTTAGCCTGCCCCGCTTCCGCGTCCTGTCAGACCACCCTCGTTGTTACCTCTTCGGGCGCAGCTCGTGACCTGCAGATTTATTTATCATTTTTAACACGCTTGTCCATATAGCCCAGTAGTATGCCGTTCCCCTTAAATGTGCTCCTGTTGCTGGTTCCATTCTGCATGAAGACATGCAAGTCACCACGTCACAGCCGGTGGGGTTTATCTGATGTAGGCTTTGGTCGCCTTGCCAGGGGAGGCAGGACTGAATTCCTGTCAGGCAAACAAGGCGGCCTGCCTCAACAACCGCTGCTGTTGCACTCAACTACCGCAACCCCGCCACAAGCACGACTGTCACCCTGTCGAGTCAGTCTCACCTGCTAATATGAAGCTGTCATCACAAATCAGGGGGGGGGGGCTTATCTGCAGCTTAACATGGCTGAGACGCAGGTGCTCGGCAGAAAAATCAATAGCGGCATGTCTGTTTTAATACATACGTCCCGGGAGGGGAGCGACGTGGCGTGGATGTCACTCATTCCAAAGTAAGCTGCAGGGGCATTACCGCCGAAAAAACACAAAAACAAAGCACACTCAGTGCAGGGGGATTTGAGGGCTCTCCTCTCCGGTCGTTTGCATAGACGCAAACCACACACGCGGCCTCCGCGGACAGGATATGAGGGCCCTCGTTGGCACTAACCGAATCCAGTCCGTTTCCAAAGCGAATGAACTGACATCTGGTTCGCCTCCACCAGAACCTCCATCCGTCCCTTCTTATGCAATGTTTACGCACTCGGATGAGTTATATAATAATCACCCCCTTTGATAAATGAGCTAACTTGTTTTGTCACCAAACAGCTAATTATGCAAAATGATCCCCGGCTCCTTTGTGTTGCCCGCTTAATTATGTATACATGTGGCGCGCACGCGGCGGCACGGGGATACTCTATACGCTTGTTTAGATCACATGATTAGATACAGCATCCAACTCTTGGAGTCATTAGACAGGGATTATACGCAGGGCTCTCTAGAAGGCACGCATTTAATGGATGAGTTGTGGAAGTTGTTTCACCTGGCCCCCGGATCCTTCTTGATATTTATACATTTTATACAAATATCGAATTCAGAAGCCAAAGTAAATCCGTCGCTGTGATGTGCCTTCAGCCGGTAGTTCTCTGTTTACGCCACGACTGGACGCGTAACCCTCGAGCATTAGGATTCCGGGCTAATTTGCGAACCCGTGCCTGGCACTGGCCCCGCAGCGTGTCTGCAGATGTGGGGGAAGTGGTTCTAGTGAATCCGTGCAGTGGTGGTGGTGGTGGGGTTCAGACGGCCCTCCTGCCTCTTCCAAAGGGTCTCGCTCGAATCCGCTCAGATTCCTCGAGCGAGGTTACGTAAGTCCGGGGTGTGTTTAATTACCCAGGTCGTTAGGCCTCAACAGTCATACAGGGACGTATGACTTATGGAGGCTGTTGTACGGAAAGCAATCAAGAGACTGGCAATCAGAGGCTCCTCCAAACTTCTGCAGCAGCTCCGTCATGAGTGTCGATGTTGGTCACTGTCCCTTCCGGCTCGCTGCATAAGTGATAGGTGTAGGCGGGATAAGGTGGTGTTCTTGGTCAGTTAGTCTCCATCTGGTCGCAGCAGAGTGCTGAAAGTCAGCGCCGATTAAAGGGAGCGACGAAGGCCAACAGCGCTTCACCTCTGGTCGGCCGACCCCCCCTCCCCCCTCATCCCCCTACCCCGTCGCCCCAATAAATCACATTATGCTTTTACGACCCGCCTCTGCACTTCCTGTGGAATGCCTGACACTAAAAGAAGAAGAAGAAGAAGAAAAAGGAAGGAACGATATAATAAAAAGAAAAATAAAGAGATTGTCTGGCTCTGATTCCTTTGCCAATTTAGGGAATTGGGTTTATGTAATAAAAGTGAAACGTGCTGGAAGGACGTGAGAGGGGGGGGGGAGCACTGTTCCACTATGGAGGACAGAGTCGCCGGTCCCCTCCAGGAGGACCTGCCCGCCAGACCTCCTCATGAGGGCAGAGAAGAACAAAATGAGCACATTAAACTCACCCTGGGAAGCCATAGCACACAGTCAATTGCACTGTATATTATTACACTGTATAATTGATAATATAATAATACCAATAATATATAATAAGTATAATTAATTACACTGTATATTGTATTATAGCACTGGACTTTGTAAGTTATTGACTCTGCATCATTCGATGTAGATTTTGCCAGAAAGGGGAACTAAGAGGCAGAGCTTCATGCTGCTGGCTGTTGTTTCTGGCTCTGTTTGTCCACGTCATGTCATGTCAAGATCAGCTCCTTACACTCGCGCCTGCATGGTGAATACTGAATAACAAGCTTGAACAAGAGTTATTAGAGTTGATATTCCATTCACATTATCAATACACAGGTACAGCCACAAAATACACTTTGTGACCCATCAGCAAAATACTGCCCTGTTTATTACCCCCGCTTAAACTACCGGGATTTCAATCCGACCGTGGGCGGTCAAAATGACCGCCGGTGTTTAAACTCTACATTCTGTCAAGATAAATATCCAACTGAGACATTAACGCGTTACATACTGTAACGTGCATGGATAAGTAGACACTTTGGTCCTTGACTAACGGGTCGGACTCTTTAGTCTAGCGGTTAGCGATGTCTCCTGCGGTGCGGGCGATACGGGTTCGCGTCCCGGCCGCGGCAGCTCCTGTGGTTGCGTCGTCCCCCGAATACCCAGTTGAGATATTAATGCGTTACATATGTTAGTATGTCTGTTAAGAAACTAACTGACACCAAAATTAACATTTTAATAACTTCATTACTATTTTTCAAACAATTTAAAATGGCCGCTGTCCAGCGCGTTTCTAGTGTGTATCTAGTGTGTATCTAGTGTGTTTCTAGTGTTTCTAGTGTGTATCTAGTGTGTTTCTAGTGTGTATCTAGTGTGTTTCTAGTGTTTCTAGTGTGTATCTAGTGTGTTTCTAGTGTGTATCTAGTCTTTCTAGTGTGTATCTAGTGTGTATCTAGTGTGTTTCTAGTGTGTTTCTAGAGTGTATCTAGTGTGTTTCTAGTGTGTTTCTAGTGTGTATCTAGTGTGTTTCTAGTGTGTTTCTAGAGTGTATCTAGTGTGTTTCTAGGACAGAGCAACGAACTTCACGAAGGAAATGACGTGAGCAACACACGTCATAGTGACATGACGCGCACGATCACGTGCAAATTACTGAGCGGTCATTTTGACCGCTCACGGTCGTTTTAGGTATAGCTTATCATAACTTTTTTGTGCAATTGATGTAAAACTAATTTTAATGCAAATATATGCGATTTTAGAGGCATTCAGGGAGCGGCAGGTCTGTATGTGCCCCCTCACACACACAAAGATATTACACTTTGAAAATCCAAAATGGTCAAAATGACCGCCTTGGTCGTTTTGGTCGTTCTGTTTTAACTCTACCAAGCCCAAAATACATGTTCCTTAAAAAAAAAGAAAAAAGAAAAAAGAAAAGATTTGATATTTCCGTGCTATGGGCTCTGGTATTTAAGATAAGATCAGATAAGATAAGATGAGATGAGACAAGATAAGATAAGATAAGATGAGATGAGACAAGATATGATAAGATAAGATGAGATGAGACAAGATAAGATAAGATAAGATAAGATGAGATGAGACAAGATATGATAAGATAAGATGAGATGAGACAAGATAAGATCAGATAAGATGAGATGAGACAAGATAAGATAAGATAAGATGAGATGAGATAAGATAAGATAAGATAAGATGAGATGAGATAAGATAAGATAAGATGAGACAAGATAAGATAAGATAAGATGAGATGAGACAAGATAAGATTAGATAAGATGAGATGAGATGAGACAAGATAAGATAAGATGAGATGAGATGAGACAAGATAAGATAAGATAAGATGAGACAAGATAAGATAAGATAAGATGAGACAAGATAAGATAAGATAAGATGAGATATGACAAGATAAGATAAGATAAGATGAGATAAGACAAGATAAGATAAGATAAGATAAGATAAGATAAGATAAGATGCTTTATTGTCATTGTGTACACACAACGCCATTTCGTTTGGCGACTCTCAGACCACACTTACTTTCGTACTTTGTGCTCTGTTACAATAACGTTTTAGAATTATGAGGAACACACGAGCAGCTCTTCTATGTCAAACTAAATGCATGCAGTGCATAAAACCAAATGTCACTGTGGCTCGTGTCGCTCGTGTTGTGCAGGGTCAGTTCAGCCGTGGGTCTCCGGGCTTGGTTTCATGTGGAATGCGTCAAGTTTCCTGCGTGCAAAGCATTGGCCGTGTGGTGGTTCATGGCTGCAGTGCTATCTGGACATTTAAGGAAAAACATTTTTTTACAGCTTGCATCTCATTTTCCTAGATTATGCTATCATGCACTTCAGTTATGATATAATTTTACACATCAGCTTCATTGTGGACATTTTGTACATCGGACCAACGCTAAAAACAGCTTTACAACAGCCTGGCGGCCTGTCCAGGGTGGCTCCCCCCTCTGCCGCCCGGTGACTGCTGGGATAGGCTCCAGCATCCCCGCGACCCTGAGAGCAGGATAAGTGGTTTGGATAATGGATGGATGGATGGATGGACAACAGCATCTTTTAGGGCAACTACATCTATGACTTCTTCTGGGCAGTTTATTGATAGTTACTGCTACTGAAATAATGGTAATATTGTGGTCAGATTAAGATCCCTACAAACGATGTGTAGGCCCATGCTAGTGAAGCGGTTTGGGCCAGAAGGTCACACTAGAGCAGGGGGGGGCAGTCTTATCCAGAAAGGGCCAGTGCGGGTGAAGGTTTTTGTTCCAACCAAGCAGCTCCACACCTGTGTCTCCTAATCAAGTTCCTCAGCAAAGACGCCGCTGGTTGATTAGTGGGATCAGGTGTGTAGCCCCTTACCCTGCTCTCAGGGTCATGGGGATGCTGGGGCCTATCCCAGCAGTCATTGGGCGGCAGGCGGGGAGCCACCCTGGACAGGCCTCCAGTCCATCACAGGGCATTCCATAGTCGAGTCTACGGAATTCCAGAGTCTGTCATTTCAAGTGTAACTTCAATGTCACAAGTTGGATGCTGGAGCCAGAGAGAAATGGACCCGTTGCAAGTGATTTTCTCGGACTACAATCCAGGTGTACAAACTATTGTGGCTCAGCTCACCAGTAAATAGTCCGCACCCTTGTAAAACCAGAGCTAACACAGGCACAAACTTGTGATCCAGCAGAAACATCACCACATCGGCATCACCTTTCCCTCTTTCTTCCTGCCGGAGTTGCTTCCAACACGTACATATGTGTTTGCTGCTGCGCCCGGGTCCATCCTACTCGGCCAGAACATATCACCGGTGGCGTGCAGGGACAGGAGAGCCTTTCCAGCCCAACATGACAGTTAGCGTTATGCAAACTGACTCCATGCTCCACGTGGATATTATAGCAATTTCTTAATGGAGAAACGTTAACCATGATCGTCTCTGGTCACAAGAAAACGACCGCAGAAGCGGCTGGGATTTATTAGATGCAGCAGTAAGATGAGGTTTCATTGTCACTGAGTTAGCCCGAAACTCTTAAACCCCCCCCCCAACAACATAAGAGTAACAAAATAAAAGTACAAAAGTCACCTCCGGCGCTCATAATGAACAATTATCAACGTGTGTCGCTAAGTTTATAGTTCTTTGTGTACGGCAATGGCCTTAACCAGGGGAAATAGGAAGGGGAGAGGAATGAAGAAACCAGTGATGGATGTGTGCTGGTTTCTTCGTCCCTCTCCCCTCCCTGTTTCCCCCGTTAGCCCGTTAGTCCAGGGCTAGCGAGGCCACGCATCCGTGGGCGTTGCAGTTGCAGACCACCAGTAAGGCGCTGGAGGAGGAGAGCTGCGTGTCCTGTGGGTTCTTTATGGCACCACCACGGCACGGGTGGTGATACTGCCTGCAGCAAGTATAGACGGGCTGCTCACTCCTGCAAGTCCAACCAGTAAGTAGCTCAGCGATGTGGGCTGGAGCTGGTCTCTCATCACAACGATGGACTTTATAGTCTTTTTAACGGTCTTGCTCCTTTAAAAACCCGATCTGCTTCCTTTACCCCCGCTGCCCCTTGGTCCGCACCTGAATTACACCAGTGTGAAGCTCAAGGCCATCGCCTGGAACACCTTTACGCGAAAACTGGCCTTGCTGTTCATAAAGACTTGTGTGACACCCACATACTTCATTATAAGGAGGCTCTTCCACAACTAAATCATCCTATTATGCAAATTTAATTAGATCAGGCGAAGGGAACACAATAGCCCTGTTTTCCACAGTACAGCATATTTTACGGCCACCAGGCACTCTTGCACCTCGCCTGCATTCAGCTGTTCAATGTAACACCTCCATCAGCCCTTTTAATGCCAAAACTGAACATGTTCCCCAGCAGCGAACAACGCTACACACAGTTCACCCTACTGGCCCTTCTCTGTTCCCCTCTTTTCTTCACTATCTAGTTTTAACTCCCACCTGTTGCTGAAATATCTGGTCTCATTCATAAATCCAAATCATCCACCTGTCAGTTAGACCCCCTTCCTACCCATTTGGTAAAAGCTTGTCTACCCTCTCTACTAATTGATGTCAGACATTCCTGCCTTACTTCTGGTCTTGTTCCCTCATCTCTCACAACAGCTGCAATAACGCCACTACTCAAGAAACCTGGTGGAGACCCCAACAATTTGGATAATTTTTGCCCAATTTTAAATTTACCATCCATCCATCCATTATCCATCCATCCATCCATCCATCCATTATCCAAACCACCTATCCTGCTCATGGTTGAGGGGAGGCTGGAGCCTACCCCAGCAGTCATTTGGTGGCAGGTGTACATGTCTTTTTGATGGTGGGAGGAAAGCCACGCAGACACGGGAAGAACATGCAAACTCCCCACGGAGGACGACCCGGGATGACCCCCAAGGTTGGACAATCCCGGGGCTCGAACCCAGGACCTTCTTGCTGTGAGGCGACCGCGCTAACCACTGTGCCACCGTGCCGCCCCCAAGTGTTAGCTTTTACAACCAGATTCTATCCAAAGGACAAAACTGGTAAGTGCTCATGACTTATGAGCACATTTTGAGCACTGCCGGGGAATAAGTAGGCTACTTCAGCTAAGCTGGTGACCAGCTAACAGCATTCCACTGCTGCACAGTTTATGAGGGAGGGGCTAGTGTCACCCATGCCGTTTTTCTAGACATAGCAAAGAAGAAAACATGCATAACAGACGGGCACAAGTGAAAAAACGCATCCATGCGGGATTCAAGCTCCCAAGACTATGGTTCGGTGTGTAGAGCAGCGGTCATGTCACTGAGGGTCGTGACCCTGCAGGCAGGGAGACACCCTGGACAGGCCGCCAGGCCATCACGCAGACCCGACCCCCGACTCACATAGGGACAAGTTAGTATGGCCGAGTCACCTGACCTACATGTCTTTGGACTGTGGGAGGAAACCGGAGCACCCGGAAGAAACCCACGCAGACACGGGGAGAACATGCAAACTCCACACAGAGGACGACCCCCAGGGTTGGACTACCCCGGGGCTCGAACCCAGGACCGTCTTGCTGTGAGGCGACCGTGCTAACCACTGCGCCACCGTGCCGCATTAATAAACACCATTACCCCCCCCCCCAAAAAAAACGGCGGAGAACGACGTGGAAATAGTGATGGAAATATGACATTTCTATTAGTTTCATCCAGCTGTTGTTATACAAATAATGGAAACTATTCTAAAAAAAGAAACAAGAAAAGAAAAGAAGAGAATGCGTTTTGTCTGATCGGGACATGCCATGCACGTTTTCCAGCCTTGGACACCTTTGTCTCAAAAAAGTCCAGGGACAACCCTGATAAGAGTGCCGTTTCTCTCAGACCCCGGTGTGGGCGTATACGTGTACGAACAACAAGGGGTTTGGATACTAGGATGTAAAGAAGTACCTACACTGGGGCCGGCAGAAACCACATCCGCACTCGCTGCCATCGTGGCAAGCCAAGTTAGCTCACGGTACCAGACATCAGCATCAAGTCAAGCCCATTTTATCTCAGATGACAGAATTTGCCTCAGTGGGATTTACAGCGACACAAAATCCTGTCCTTAGACCCTCGGATTAGGGAACCACTCGTCCGGACTTCACACTCGATGCTGCACTCCCACGGGTCCTCAGACATACATCCGCCAAGTGTGACGCTGATGGTATGAACGGCTGTCGAGTAAATCAAACAACAGAGATTCCTTCCATTTTTAGCTTAATCCAAATCTCTCTTCAGTGTTTTATATTAGCTAATTACAAAAGAGCCATCAAAGTCAGACTGTCCTTTCTGCTGTTTATTGAAGCCTACATTCTTTTTTTTAATTAAATCTGGCGCGCCTTAACTGTATTAGGCTCAGGAGAAGCATTTAGCAATAGCAATGATGATCCTACTGAAGATGCAAGGCCTCCTGCATCGTTTTCCAGATTTGTCGAAAGAGGCACTTCTCTCTGTGTTGCCATCGGGGGCTTCAGAAAGCACCTTCTCTTCAAAGGCGCGCTGGCGTTTTCATTGCCGGTGGCCTTGGAGCTTCCTTTCTTTGATTTGCGGCAGAATTCCTAAAGCGCTTTAGTAAGCCGGGTGTCTTTGTTGACAACTCTGGCCCGGGAGGTGTCTCCATCTTCAAATGCGCCTTCAGAGCCCTCACCAAGGCCTCATTGAAAGCATGGTCCCCGGTCGCCACGGCTGCCTGCATTACTTTGTCGGACCCAAATTCAGCCAACAGATCCCTCAGCACTACCTTGTACACTTTCTTCATTTCACAGTCTGACGGTTGGGTATCAGTGGAGTTGCTCAATTCCCCCACTGTCATCTGAGACAGATGCTTAATCATCTGATTAATTTCTTCAAATGATTCGTTGCTGTGTGTAGAGTTGACCTGACTGAGCAGCCTCACGAGCAGCAGAGCTATAATGTCGCTCGAAGACTCACTGCTGCTGTTGGAGGAAGAGGACTCACCTCTCACATCCAACACAGGGGAAGTTGACATAGTTACAATGTCCAACTCAGAGGAGGACTTGGGATCATCAGCCCACACAGTCTTTGGCCTCTTCAGCTTTTTGACCTCACCTGCTGGTGGCATTGTCGACAACTCCTCTATGTTGCAGCGCTCATCCAAGCTGTCTTCAGATCGGGGAATGGCCAGTTTTGTGTCTTGTTCGAGACCTTCACAGTTCAGCGATAACTCTTCATCAGTCCCCTGGCAATCCCACTCAATCCACACTTTAGCTTGGGTTAGGAAGCGCTGTACAGCTCCCTCTATTATAGCATAGAGATACAGAGCCTGGATCAGCAGCTTCTGTTTTGTGTAATGTCTGCAAAATGGCGCTGTCCAACATGCTCCTCCCAAAGGGTACCACAGGAGTTGGGTACTTCCTGTCAGTCACAATGAGGTCATAGATATCACCAGTGAGGTCTGCAAAAAGATTCTGCGGCTCACTGCTGGAGGTGGGCATTGTGTTTCCACACCCATACCTTAGGTTCAGCCATTCCTCCACCAGACTGGTGATAAGCTTCTCGACAGCCTTTAATTTTTCATCAAAAGCCATCACAGCAGGGGCTGATTTGGGCCTGACTTGAAAGCTGCTATGGTGGAGTTCAGATGAGTCAGATACAGTTCTCAGTGATGACATCCATTCCTCATTTGCTGTTTGTGGCCTCTGTGACTGGTTCAGGTAGGCTATGGCCTCTGAAAACCACTCCGTTGTGCCCACTATCACACAGTCCTTATGTTGTCCAGAGGCCCGTTTATGGTCTTTGGGTGGCACTTGAGTGCAACTGCAGAGGTCCTCCAGCAAGTGATGAAAATTCTGCTTAGCAAACTGCAAAAAGATCTTCTTTGGTTTCTCCTTAATTACAGAGTGCTGGGACTCGACCTCTACCATGACACTCTCTGACTTGTTGCTGCATTGAGCAGACAGTGAGGATTCAGTGTCTAAGCAAGGGTTGTGTAGGCTGCTGTGGCGGGACACACTTTCCTCAACACAAACCCGAAAGTTGAATGGCTTTCTGTAGCTGGTTCATGTCTCTCACGATGTCCTCATCAACAGGTGTTAGAAACCCTTCTCCAGTGATTAGGAGTTCCTCTGTTGAGGCAGAAGCGGCTGCAGATATGCCTCCTTTTTTAAACCACTTCTTTGACTTTCCGATGCACATTTTCAGGAAGAACCCATCGCAGTGGCCATTTTGCAGAGCATGGATGGGTACGTGATGCATCCATTCACATATATAACTGGTACACCTTTCACTATTTCCGGTGTCTGCAAGACTTCAGAAATTACCGAGTTAACTCTGTCAGCTGCTGCTTTCACAACCAGTTTGTTTGACGCGGCAGACAGCTCTTTAAATTTCTCATCTAGCTGCCAAATATCAGACACAGCCACAGGCATGAAAAGATCTCCAAAGCTTTCCTGGATACTTTCTTCTTTAACGGTGAGACAATTAATCTCATCTGTCCTATCCCGGGAGCTCCCTGATGCAGCAGCACTCTTTGACAGCTCAAATAAAGGGGCATTCCGATGCACCCTAATGAACTCCTGGACCTTGGGCAGGACATTCTGCAGGATACCTGTAGCAACTCTTTGGACAAAGTCCATGGACAAGCCCGCCAAATGGGCCAACATTTCAGGGTTTGATGTCTGTGATACCATTATCCACCATTGTGGTGGAGTCAGGTTGTCAATGAACTGTTGGATGATCTGATGGAGTTCAACCAAATTGACACAAGTGTTGTCTACAATATTTGCCATTGGCAGGTCACCAACATCTAAACGCTCTCATGGCTCCTCTGCTAGCTCAGCGGCTGCCATAGCCTTTGCAGAGGCTGAAGAGGCCAAAGCTAAAGTAAAATATGCAGAAAAAGAAATGCAGATTAAAATGCAAAAAGCACACTTGGATGCAGAGAAAGTATGCTTAGATGCACAACTTGATGTCCTAAATGCTGAAAAAACAGCAGCAGCAGCAGTTGCAAAGGCCGAAGCATTGGCGGCAGCCCTCGTGTGCAACAAAGAATCAGACTTTGAGTTGAAAAGTGATGTGCTCAGCAACCCATTGACTATGTTCAAGAGCAGACCAGACTATGGACTGACACTCAGGCAGACCCAGTTATAACATCGGAAGAGCCAAGGCCACCACCAGTGCCATCCCAAATGCATGGCCTAGACACAGAGAGTAGCTTTCCCCATAGCAGGCCATCTACAAGAGCCACCTATGATGTTGAAAGATATTTACCTAGTGGACACGCAATCAGCATGGAGAGACAAGTTATCTACTCTGATGCAAATGCTACCAGGCCATCACAAACCGCAGAGCATTCAGGCTTTAGAGAGCAGAAGCACAAAACTTATTTAGGCCATGTCAGGCCACCTGAGAATCATAGTTACTTAGCAGCAGATACTCTCCACCATGGTGTGGCACAGCCACCAGCCCTAACCCCAGCGCCACGATCTCAGACTTACCCACAGGTCAAGCCACACCCACCTTCACCAAAAACACATGCCCAGTTTCCTGTTAGCACCCCACAGGCTCACTATGGAGACAATCAGAATATGTCTGATCTTGTTAGGTTCATGGCACATAGAGAAGTTATTGCCACAGGCCTACTGCAGTTTGATGATTGCCCAGAAAATTATAGGGCCTGGAAAGCATCATTCGTGAACACCACAATAGGCCTTCACCTCTCAGTCAAAGAAGAGATGGATCTCCTTGTTAAGTGGTTAGGTGCAGAGTCAAGAGAACAAGCAAAAAGGATAAGAGCCATACATGTCTATAACCCAGAAAAGGGACTTCAGATGATTTGGCAGCAACTTGACGAATGCTTTGGGGCACCTGAGGTCATAGAGAGTGCATTACTCAAAAGAGTTGACAGCTTCCCAAAGATTTCAAACAAAGACTGGAAGAAACTGAGAGAACTGGGAGACCTGTTGTTTGAGCGTCAAGCAGCAAAATAAGAGGGTGTGCTTTCTGGTCTTGCCTGTTTAGATACAGCACGGGGCATAACCAGCATAGTTCAGAAACTGCCCTTTAATCTACAAGAGAGATGGATGATGCTAGGATACACGTTCAAAAAGCAGCATGGGGTCTCCTTTCCTCCATTTTCTGTCCTTGTTGATTTCATATCAGATCAGGCAAAGTTGTGCAATTACCCTAGTTTCTTTCTCCCTCTCCATGCAGACCACACAAAACCAGAACACCTTAGAAACTCGAACAGAACATCTGTCTCAGTCCACAAGACAGACATCTCTCTGAATAAAACAGCAGATGAAGACATGCAAAAGGCTAACATTGATCCAGCAAAGCTGTGTCCAATTCATAAGAAGCCACACCCTTTACACAAATGCAGAGGGTTCAGGGAAAAGTCTCTGGAAGACAGGAAAGCCTTTCTAAAGCAGAATGGCATTTTCTTTAAATGCATAGTGTCGACTACACACCTAGCGAGGAATTGCGAACGGTCTTCAAAGTGTAATGAGTGCGGCAGTGAGCGGCATCACGCTGCTCTACACCCAGGGCCTGCACCCGAGTTTGTACACGCCCTCACCCCTACTGAAGGTCATGTCGGGGAGAAGAGTGATATTTCCAAAGAAGATGTGTCAGCCAATTGCACTGAAGTCTGTGGGGTAATCTGAGTGGTAAAACCTGCTCAAAGATCTGCCACGTCAAAGTGTTTCCGAATGGTCAGCAGGATAAGGCAATCAAAGTGTATGCTGTCATTGATGACCGGAGTAATCGTTCCTCGGTGAGACCAGAATTCTTTGATGTTTTCAAGTTGGACAGCCACAGTTCTCCTTACCATCTAAAAATCTGCGCAGGTGTGGCAGAGACAAGTGGGAGACGAGTGCATGGCTTTCAAGTAAGTTCCATAGATGGACATGTCATTCTTTCTCTTCCGACCTTAATAGAGTGTAACAACATTCCAAATAACCGGTTGGAGATCCCTACACCACAAGCTGCTCTTCATCACCCACACTTACATTCTATAGCAGGCCAGATCCCAGAGCTCGACCATGATGCTCCAATCATGATGTCACTTGGTAGAGATATCATCAGAATACACAAGGTGAGAGAAAAGCTAAATGGACCACATGACGCACCATATGCCCAAAAACTAGACCTTGGGTGGGTCCTAGTCGGTAATGTTTGTTTAGGTAGAGCCCATAAGCCACTTAGCGTCAATTTCTTCTTTACCAACACTCTGGAAAATGGTAGACAGTCACTCTTTAAACCATGCCCTAACACTTTTCATGTGAAGGAAAGTGTCTGTAAAGTGAGGGCCCAAGGAATGCACACTAATGTCTCAGCTAAGAAACCGACACAAGACAAGCGCAGATTTCATACGGGAGATGACATTTTCAAGAGAACAAAAGATGATGAAAAGCTAGCCCCTTCCATTGAAGACCTGACCTTCCTTCATATCATGAAACAAAGCTTCTACAAAGATAAAGGAAACAGTTGGGTAGCCCCCCTCCCCTTCAAGCCTCAGAGACGGCATCTACCCAATAACAGAGAACAGGCCCTGAATCGTTTCAGGTCATTAGAGTGGTCTTTCTCAAGGAAACCTGACATGAAGAAACACTTCTTTGGCTTTACGGAGAAGATACTGGAGCAAGGCCATGCCGAAGTGGCTCCTCCACTTGGGAAGTTGGAGTCGCCTGGGACCTTAAGAGCGACACATTTACATTCCAGGTGTCAAGCGACCGGAAGCCATTCACCCACCGTGGAGTCCTGTCTACTATGAATGGCTTATACAATCCTCTTGGGTTCGCTGCCCCAGTCGTCATACGAGGCAAGGCTTTGCTCAGAGACCTTACAGCAGACTCTAAAGACTGGGACATGCCTTTACACCTTGGAAAGCTGGAAATGTGGGAACAGTGGAGATACTCCCTGCAAGAGCTCCAAGATCTTCACATCCCCAAGCCTTACACCCAAGCATCCCCTTCCACTGCTCTAAACACAGAGCTCTGCATCTTCTCAGATGCTTTTGTCTTAGCGATAGGTGCAGTGGCATACCTGAGGATCTCAGACTCACATGGGAAACATCAGACAGGTTTCATTCATGGGAAAGCCAAGCTTGCCCCATGTCCAGACCTAACCATCACCCACATCGAACTCTGTGCTGCTGTGTTAGTTGTGGATGTGGCTGAGCTCATAAGATTGGAGATGGACATTGAATTTGACAAGGGAGAACATCGCAGAAGGGTTTGTAGTGCTTATGAAAGACTCTCAGTCCAAAAGGAATGACTGGCCATTAGGGCGCATCAGTAAAGTATTCCCGAGTGATGACGGAAAAATCTGTAAGGTGGAAATCAAGGTTGTGGATAAAGAAAGGATGAAGTTTTTCCTAAGACCTATAACTCAAGTAGTGACACTCCTTCCCGCAGAGTAATGATAGGTCAGCTTTTCTTTGTTTGTGTCATTATAGGCAGAGGTAGTGGCATCCTAGGATACCAGGTGGGGAGTGTGCTGTCAGTATTAGTTAATTTGTACCGTCTCTTTAAGAGTCTTCTGTTCACTGACGACGTCACCAGCACCACATCGACAGTACAGGAAGTGCAGTAGTCAACAGAAAACCTGATAAAGCCTTGAGACGTTTTGTTCACGATATCGCTATTCTCTACATACATTTCATGCTTTTGGATGCACTGTCGGTATGTTAGTATTCTTAACATAAGTCTAAGTCACATTTGTTAGTCATATTAGTTTGGCTTGATGTAAATATTTTGTATTTTATTGTATGAGTTCACATTACATGTGCTGTTTTTAGCAAATGCTAACGCTAGCAAATTAATTGGATGTGACAATCTGTTGTCATCAGTTTAGCCAAAACACTCACCTTAGTTGGTCAATAATAAGGCGTATGCTAGAAATTGCATAGCAGTAACACACTTGAAACTCATGTATCATTTCATAGTAATTTTTATTGATGTATCAAACTTTGTATGTTTGTTGCGTTGTGTCTCTTGGAGTTTTACCCTACTTCCAGTCAACCATTAAACGGAGTGGAACTAAGCACCATCTTCAGCGTGGTGGTTGGAGGAGGAGTTGTCTATCTGCCAGCTTATGCAGGGCGTATAGGGCTGGCAGAATAATGGTAGTGCATACTGTAAGGTACAATCAGTGACAACAATATACTTATTTTACAGCCTCATAACATAGTTTCAACAATTTTCCCCCTTTTTCTCCCCAATTGTACTTGGCCATGAAAACGCTTGAAGCACTCAGTGTGGAGAGGTACATCATACTTCTCACGTGCATATACAGTGTGCTTGTCACAACATCTGCATCTGTGGAAACGGTTCCCTGTGTTCACAGACCAGTGAGATTTTCCATCACCTCTCACAAAATCCTGAGTGGCAGTTGATGCAATCAAAGATCTTCTGCCACGGCCAAGAGGTAGTTTTCCATATCTTTTTAGAAGACACAGGCACACAGATCGCTGAGAGGCCAGGAGATCATATTCCTTACCAACAACATCTCTGAAGAACAACCAGCTACTCACCACCGCACTATGAAGGGACCAAGAGAAGATTGGTCATCGCCATTATATAATATATATGCACCATTATACTATTATTTATACACCATTATATATGAGTATAAATTGTGGAGCCTTGTGTCACCTACAGGGTACATTTATCATATGGAGCCTTATTGTGGAGTTCACACACATCTCCCTGAAACTGGCCTAAGACAGTGCCCAAGTGTAGTCCTAAAAAACAACAACAACAACACTATTGCCTCACAGCAAGAGGGTCCTGGGTTCGAACCCCAGGCCGTCCCAGGTCCTTGTACTGATTAAAGCCCTTCAAGACTACTTTGTGATATGTGATATTGGGCTATACAAAAAAAAAAAACTCGTCTTGTCTTATCTTGGTCTAGCCGAACAAGCAGAGGTTCCTCCAGGGTGTAACTTTGTACATGACAACCTTTTCACCTCATTTAGCCTCCTTGATGAAATGACAAAACGAGGTCATGGATGTCTTGGCACTCTGAGACAGTGCTGCCTGCATGATGTCCCTTTCATAGACATGAAGATTTTCCAAAAAAAACCAACAACAAATGCCTCGTGGAGGTTCTGAGGTCCTGACACAAGGGGAAAAGGTATTGGTACGGTGGAAGGATAACCGTATTGTAACCATGGCAACCAATGCTGCTGAGAAGTATTCTGAGGTGCCTGTAAACAGATGGAACAAAGAGAAAAAAGCCTATGACAAAGTTCCACAGCCCATGTAGTATATTCTCACATATAACCAAAACTTGGGGGGTGTGGATCGGCATGATCTTCAGGTGTCAAAATACAAGGTTACAATAAGGTCAGAATTTACCATTTCTCTCTGAAAGAACAGTTGCAGCTCAAGTACACTTGACTTGACTAACAACAGTCTGTTAGGACAATTTCAGTCTGGTTTTAGGAGACAGCCTTGGTAGAAATCACTAATGATCTGTTGATGGCAGCTGACTCTGGGTTTTTAACCATACTCATCCTTCTTGATCTGAGTGCAGCCTTTGATACCATCTCACATAACATTCTCCTAGAGAGATTAGCTTCCACTGGAATCGTTAGCACCTCTTTTGCCTGCTTTAGATCATATCTCTTTGGCCACACTCAGTTTGTCCAACTTAAAAATGTGAGATCAAAGTCCTTTCCTGTTACTACCGGTGTTCCCCATGGCTGTGTTTCAGCTCCCCTCCTATTTATCATTTACTTTTTACCTCTTAGCCACATTTTCAGTAAATTTGGCATTCAAATTCACTGCTATGCGGATGACACCCAGCTCCATCTATCCACCAAGCCTACTTACACTCTTCCACCCACTTCCCTTTCTGACTGCTTACTAGAAATTAAATCCTGGTTGTCATATAACTTCCTCAAACTTAATAGCGATAAAACTAAGGTTCTCCTTGTAGGTACTAAATCTACTCTGGCTAAATTTGATAATTTTTCTCTGACTATTGACAATTCTGTAGTTTCTCCTTCCCCCTTAGGTTGAGAGTCTGGGTGTCATCTTGGACAACAGATTATCTTTGGAAGCACACATCAGCAATGTTACTCGGTCTGCATGCTTCCACCTAAGCAATATTAATAGTTTTCGCCCCTCGCCTACACCTAACAACATTCTCTTTGGTTTGGTTTTGTCCATTCTCATTCACACTCTGATTACATCCCGTATTGACTACAGCAATTCTATCCTCTGGTCTTCCTCTCAATTGTCTTCACAAACTGCAGTTGATCCAGAATTCAGCTGACTGTGTCATTACCAGAAGTCGCTCCATAGATCATATACTCCTGTTCTTCAGCAATTTCATTGGCTCCTTGTTAAATATCGTGTTGATCTCAAGATTCTGCTCCTCACTTTTAAGGTCCTTAATAACCTAGCACCTTCATATCTTTTCGAACTCCTTCATATCCACAAAACCCTCCCATATTCTCAGATTCTATTCTGCCATCCAACTCACTACACCATCTGCCGGTTTGACTACTATGGGGTCTGGAGCCTTCAGTCGTTCTGCCCCCACTTCTGGAACTCCCTCCCACAAGACATTCGCAATATTGACTCTCTTTCCACCTTCAAATCCCATCTCAAAATCCACCTTTTCAAACTGGCATATTCGGTCTAATATCGACTTTAATGGTTACACCCACATCGTGTTTTGCACAGTTGATGATTTTATACCTATCTGTTGCTTTAACTTGTTATTTTATACCCCTGATTTGTTTGATTTTATTATGTCTGATACAGCAGTGCTTGTTTTTAACTGTTTTGTAAGGTGCCCTGAAAGATATTATTATTATTATTATTATTATTATTATTATCATCATCATCATCATCATCATCATTATTACTATTATATTATTATTATCATAATCATTATCATCATCATTATTATTATTATTATTATTATTATATTAACTTCCATATATTTGATTTAGATAATTGGGTGCTATTGAACTTGTTAAAACGTGTATGACACGCCACAGGAGGCAGCCTAGTAAAGCTGTGAAGGAATCAGAATTTTCAAAACTCCATAAATTAAACCTACGGGGCTAAAAGGAACGACGGAGCAAGAGTCTGGTGATGTATAGGGGTAACTAAATTCACATTTGCCTTACATTATTTTTTTCTTCTTCTTCAAGCAAGTCTGTCTGAATACTTTCATTCACCCGATATTGGGGCCAGCCCCAACAACTACCTCAGCATGGATTATAAAACGGTTCACTCGAGACGAACGTTCGTTGATCTGTAGTTTTCTGTAATGTTCAGCTTTTATCTGAAGTTCATATTTCTCGATTGTACAATTAGAAATGAATAGATTTCACATGACACGACCGTCAAAATTCTTTGGCCACTTGAGGGTAAACCCTCGACAGCTCAAGTAGGACGAGCGGCACCGTCACAGATACAGTGAAGCGGAAGCTGGCAGATTAGAAACATAGCAGCGTTCCACCTCTTTTAAAGGTGCATTGAAAGAAAAAAATCTGAAAGGGCTGCCCGTTGTTTGCCCACGGTTCCCATCTCCTGCTCTTCCCGAGGAGTCTCTGAAAGCCCAAACACGTCTCGGGTTTCTCATTCGCTGTCGGTTTGACTCGGATGCAGACGCCTCAACAAGTCTCTCAGATGACGTGGTGAATGTGATCCAGAGGGAGCCGGGGGAGGAGGAGCAAGTGCTCCTGCTCGGTACCGTCTCTAACACCGGTAGCTGTTTGGGGTTTTGATGGGATCACACTGGGGGTGTTGAAAAGCCCGCATTCCATCACATTTCCCGATGCACGGTCTAATCAGAGGCTGCTGGGATTTGTTCTCCGCCTGGTGTTATTGGCTTTATCTGTGCCAGGGCTGCCACAGAAATATGCTGCCTTAACTTTGCTCTCCAGAGACCTTATTTACAGATAGCATCAAGACTTATTCAACCCCCAGTGCTTCTGTCCGAGCATCCTAGCACCGTGGCATCCCAGGCTAACTCGTGGCTAGCGGGGGGAAAGGGAAAAGGCCACTCTCACCGGCGTGCAAAGACAGAAGGAACATTAAAGAGAAGAGGCTGATTGTTACCAAAAGCCTTCTTAGGGCTTTGACGATACCACGGGTTCATCTAAAATTCTCCTAGAACCAACACTTACAATATGCGTACATTTATTGTGCAATAAAGTTACAGATGATGTATTTATTATATGTGCAAACAGCTGCTGTGCTTACCTGACCTGCTTTCCAAGTCCCCTAGCAAACCTGTTCACACAAGCACACAAGCTCCGAATCTTTAAACTTCATTAAACCACTTGAAATGCCACCAATCCCCGGAAAAAGGTTACATTATGTATGCCCACTTTACACAGTTTAGGAAACTTGGGTCTACTCTCAAATATATATATAGTCTCCGAAGTTACCGTAATGTGGATAAAATAAAACTGCTAGGTTCGTCTGATTTGCATGAATAAAAGATAGCTACTTTTAACCGTATTTTTTTGCAACCATATGTTGTTTTGTTGTGCACTTCACAGATCATGTTATATCCAGTGCCATTCTTTCTTTTTAAAATCAAATAATAGTGAGGGGGGGCAATGAAGGAGTTTCAAGTAAGTAAGACAGAGAAAATGGATCTGATGTGGTCTGAGATATTGGAGTTCTTAAAGTGAAACCGCCAATTTTGAACCTTATTTCCACATAGTAACTATATAGTAACAGTATATAGTAACCATGTAGTAACTATATAGTAACAGTATATAGTAACCATATGGTAACAGTATATAGTAACCATGTAGTAACTATATAGTAACAGTATATAGTAACCATATAGTAACAGTATATAGTAACTATATAATAACCATATAGTAACAGTATATAGTAACTATATAGTAACCATATAGTAACGGTATATAGTAACTATATTGTAACCATACAGTAACAGTATATAGTAACCATATAGTAACAGTATATAGTAACTATATAATAACCATATAGTAACAGTATATAGTAACTATATAGTAACCATATAGTAACAGTATATAGCAACAGTATATAGTAACTATATAGTAACCATATAGTAACAGTATATAGTAACTATATAGTAACCATATGGTAACAGTAGATAGTAACCATATAGTAACCATATAGTAACAGTATATAGTACCTATATAGTAACCATATAGTAACAGTATATAGTAACTATATAATAACTATATGCAAATAAGTAAATTTGGACCCAGACCGTCAGTTTGGTTGACGGTCTGGGTCCTTCTCGCAGCTGGTCTTCAGCGGTAGTGGGGAAAGAGATGGATCTCTATCCCCCTGTTTGATCCTGATTTTCATATCCCCCTGGCAAACTCATTTCCTCCATTGACAGAGCCTGCTGACAATATATCCCAGCCGGTTACCCCGGTGGCTGATGTCAGCAATGAAGCTACACCACCAACTAGGAAGCGTCCTGCAACACTCGGCTCGGCCTGCTCTCCGCTTTACATCCCCAAGACCTAGCGTTCAAAAATTGATCTCACCAACTCCACACCGCCATCCCTTTGGTCTTCAGCTGTCCGACTACGGTCTCTCTCCACCACTACCACAGAGCTCCCTACCGCAGCAGGTGTGGGGGCTGACACCAATGACCTTCATCGTTGAAAGCTGACGATCTACGATGGAGTCAATAGTCAACCTGAAATCCTTGTGATTGGCGATTCCATCTCCAGGTTGGTTCAGCTCCTTGGTAACATAACCTACTGTTCCTCTGGATGTAAGTTTCCGGTGTCTCTATATACATTCCAGCCACACTTGATTGCCATCCAACTGTCCACGCTGTTATCATGCACACCGGAACCAATGACATCATGGCAAGGCAATCATTAAAGCTACAGTCTGACTTTGAGTCCCTCACTCTAAATGTAGAGAGCCTGGGCAAAAACTGCATCCTGTCTGGCCCCATGCCATTCCTAGGGTAAGGGCTCAGAGCGCTTTAGGCGCCTCTTCAGCTGCAACGTCCCAAGCGCTTGCAGGATCTTAGCTGACGTAGCACTTGCGTTCGTGTTCCCAGTCTCCACAAAACCCAGAGCCCTTTCCTTCAACATTCCTTTGTGTATGTATATGCGATACAGATCGCCACAAGCTCTCGTTTTGAGAAGTCTTTCCATGATCGTCTCATCATGCAAATCCATCCAGCATCTCATTCTGGATGTCGGGGCTCGTGAGTTTCCCGTTTCTAGTTAATTCCTCCAGTCGCCCGTTTTATTTCTGGGTCACAGTTAGAGAGCAGTAGAACTAATCCCAAGAAGCTGCCTCTGTCCAATGCCTCTTCGTTTGCACGATGCCCACACAATGGGCAGGCCAATGGGATACATCTTGTTTTACACAGAATCAAAAGTGGTCTATGACAGCTTTAATGTGCTCTCTACCCTTTCTCACAAACTCCCTGCTGACAGCGTCGTTGTTCAGCTGGTTGCTAATATTCCCCCGTCCTGGCTGGTGGATTTGCTTGTGTCCTTCGGGTCTGACCAGTGCTGTAGCACGTGCCCTGCTTGCAGTAGTAGTAGTTCTCTGTATCTCTTCCATGGCCGTACACTAAGTGAAAGGGGGGGGGGGCTTCTCTCAATCTGGCATTTGCGAAGTGCACTGCCACTCAAGAAATCTGACTCGTCAAGAAGCAAGAACCGTTTTATTTTCACTGGTTGGGTATTCAGATCATTAAAACAGTATTCATTGACTGCTATTCACTGGATGATCGGGCAAAAAGGGAAGCCTTCTGATCGGGTGGGCCTGAGCGCCAAGTGGGTGGGCCCAGGCCCACCTAGGCTCACCCACAGCTAGGCGGCCAGCCTACACATACGCTTGGGCAAACCTGCTTTTTCCGAGTCCGGAACGTCGCAAAAATCAAATCCTTGCTATCAAGCAAAGATCTTGAATTACTAATCCATACCCTAAAGTCTTCACGCCTTGGCCACTGTAATGCTCGCTTCTCCTGACTGCTGACCAATACCAGTCTTAGATCCCATATCACACCAATCCTCACAGCCCTTCACTGAGTAGATTATAGAATTAAATCAAGTTGATTAATTAAATTAAGTTTCCTTTATTAAGCCCCTTGGGAGAAATTCAGTTACTGCAAATGAACCCATCCTAGCTGTGATCTGTGCAGCTAGGAGCAGTGGGCGGCCGCCCTTCATGTTGAGGCCGGAGACCAACTCCGGGTCTTTTCCCATTGCCTCGGTGAGGGGCACAGACAGGAGTACTAACCCCAACATGCATGCTTCTTTGGAAACCGGAGCAGCCGGAGAAAACCCACGCAGACACGAGGAGAACATGCAAACTCCACAAAGAGGACGACCTGGGACGGCCTGGGGTTCGAACCCAGGACCTCCTTGCTGTGAGGCAACAGTGCTAACCACTGGACCATGCCGCCCCAGGGTCTCTTATCTATACCCTGCTCCCTTCGCAAATCCAAGGGGGACTGTTCTTTTGCTAGCCCCTCCCCCCCCACATTAGCTCAGCTGGGTCTGTAAACAGATTTAAAAAAAAAACTTCTCAAAACCCATCTCTACCCAGTTGCCTTCCCTGTAAGTAGTTCCCTGTAACGGGGTTGTGACTTTTACCTTTTTGTATATATCTGTATATGTGTTGTTTGTTTGTTTGTTTGTTTGTTTGTTTGTTTGTGTATCTGTATCTGGGCGGCACGGTAGCGCATTGGTTAGCGCGGTCGCCTCACAGCAAGACGTTCCTGGGTTCGAGCCCCGGGGTAGTCCAGCCTTGGGGGTCGTCCCAGGTCGTCCTCTGTGTGGAGTTTGCATGTTCTCCCCGTGTCTGCATGGGTTTCCTCCGGGGGCTCCGGTTTCCTCCCACAGTCCAAAGACATGTAGGTCAGGTGAATCGGCCGTACTAAATTGTCCATAGGTGTGTGTGTGTGTGTGTGTGTGTGTGTGTGTGCGTGTGTGTGTGTGCGCGCGCGCGCGTGCGCGCGTGCCGGTCCTGTGGTGGCCTGTCCAGGGAGTCTCCCTGCCTGCCGCCCAGTGACTTCTGGGCTAGGCTCCAGCTTCCCCATGACCCTGAGTTGGATAATGGATGGATGGATGGATGGATGGAGGGATGTATCTGTATCTCGTGCAACACTCTGTAAGTGTGTTGTAAAAAAAGAAAAAAGCACGCGACAGGCGCAGTTCTGCGTGGTTTGGGCATGATATAAAGGTCCACAACTCTCCCACTCGCTCGCTGTGACTACTCCAGACAATGACCTGCTCTCCTCTCACATGGGCTCAGTCAGACATTACACAGACTATTATACCAGGGAGCTGGCGGAGTAAAGGCTGCTTAATGTCTGTCCCGTTTAATTCGGACATGTATGTTCTCACAAACAGCTCCACTGGGCATTGTCTAGTTAAGTTCTGGGTTGCAGCGCATGTGTGAAAAAAACTTCAGATTGTCAACACAGAGGACATAATGGATGGTTTTGTGTTGTGTGTTTTGGCTGAGTCTAATGTTCAGCCTTACTTGTATGAGCCAGAAGAAGCAAGCCACCACAGAGAGGATGAGGTTACAGCTAGCAGGGACAACCAAGACTTGGAGTTGCTGAAGGCCAACAGTAACTGGGAGACTGTCGCCCACCAAAAAACGACCCCATCGGTCGTTTGCACCAAGCAGCTTATTACGACCTATAGTTACGTGTTAAAGTTAAGTGACCTCTAGCGGCCGCGTAAATAACGACAATCTGGTGTCTAGGGTGCGTCATCTTCATATGACCTTTGACCTTCGTTACCAATCGAAATGCGACGAGCCAAGAGATGAGGGAGTGCGAGAACTATTTATACTCTTGTAAACGGTTGGTTTCTTCAGAAATCTTCCTAAGATGTACTTTTACACCTTCACTTTGCATGAACAATAATAAAGTCCCACTGTCCTCAAACGAGCAGCACTTCATAATTAGCAGCGTTGCAGTGTAGGAACAAACGACCTATGTGGTCGTATGGGTTGGAGGACTTGTTGGGAGAGTAACTGGTGGTGTTTGAATTAAAACTGTCTGGTAATACCAACAGGATTAGAGTCACTGCACGGCAGTGAGTTTTACTGTGGACAGTTCATGTTGGATCCTCTTGTGGATGCAAGCCCAGAGGAAATGCCAGCGACAAACTCTCATGCGCTGCATCCTGCATACATGTGGGCAATGAAGAACAGGCTCTGCAGGCAGACAACATCTTCTCTGTCAAAATGCATTGCACTGAAGCACTTATGCTTTCAAAGACTAGATAGACCACCACCGCCCAGCTTTTATGGACTTAGATTGTTGGCAGCAAATTTTCGCCTTAAGATTACTGTTGGAAATTCACAAGGAGATGCGCTTTCAACCGGGGTGTATAACGGGGCGCACAATCGCCAAAAGGTTAACTTCAATGTTATGAATTCCTCTCGTGACATCAACAGTATGTTAAGTCCCCCCACGCCCCCAGGATTCCCCAAAAAAGTGAATAATTGAATAACTAAAAATTCATGCTGTCTTGGAATGAATTGTGCCGCTGTACACCGATAGACATAACAGTTTGGGTTGCAGGTTGTCCTGTATTAATCCCTAATTCATGTGTGACCTCCATGACATGCACGTCTGACTTCCCAGGCCGACAGCACCAAACTATTCAATTTCAAAAAATGTAACGCTAAAATTTTCCACAGATTGAAGACACGCAGCCTTTTGAGTGGTGATCTTGAACTGGAACAAGGTCCACACTATTCCTGGGACGATCCATTTTCCGTCAAGTTGCGTCTCCTGTCAAACCTCTTCCTCTCCCACCAAGGAGGTCATGCTCTGTCTGCTGGCTCTCTGCATGCTGTGGACACTTGACCTCAGCCATGGATGTGGTTTTCTCCGCTTTCCCCCTCTCCTTCCACGTCTCTCTCTCTCTTCTTTGATCTTCAGCCATCCACTCCTGTCCTTTGTGCTCCATAACACCTTTCACCGCTCTCCTCTTCTTCCTGCCCCATCACCCTCTCGTTTCCTCTTGTTCTCTTTGTTCGGGTTTGCAAGGGAAAGGCTGTCACGGTAGAAGCAAAGAAGAGGACCCGAGTGCAGACAGTGGAGGCAAACCAGTTCCGACAAATTCCTTTATTAAAAGGAAACAAAAACCGCAGGTACAGATAGCGGGGGGGGGGGCTAAAAAACAGGATGAGGAAAACTTAAAAACAGCAGAAATGGACACGAGACAGATAAAGACGAGGCAATCTGGCAACAAGAAAGTCTCTGAGTCTCAGGGGGTGAGAGTGAGACGACCTGACAAAGCGCCAGAGCAACCAAAGGGCATATATACCCAGGGAAGGCCGATCAGGGAGATTGGGCGCAGGTGCGCAGGAGCCGGCCAGCCAACCAGAGACAGGGGAAGTTGAGCGAAGCCAAGCAATCGGGGTCATTCAGGACCCCGGGCGCAGGTGGATTAACACACCAATCAGGGGATGGGAGAGCCACGACTGGAAACCATGACAGGATCCCCCCTCTCAAGGGGCGGATTCTAGATGTCCCAAAACAAAGGGCCCAGGGGGAGGACGAATGGGGCCAGGAATCCCAGGCAGGCGGCCCGATGCAGGATGCAGGAGGTAGGGCATCTCCGGTGGACGGGTAGAAGGACGATGCCGACAGCACCGCCATGGCTGGAGGGCCACTGGGCGAACTGAATGCGGTGGCGGCGGGACAGGCGCGGGGCGAACTGAGCTCGGAGGTGGCGGGACGGGCGCAGGGTGAACTGAGCTCGGAGGCTGCGTGGCAGCCGCGGGGGAGACAGACCTCAGAGGTGGCATGGCAGCCGCTCGTGGAGTAGGCCTCTGAGGCGCCCCGGGGACGCTGGGCAGCAGAGGCTCGGGGACGCTGGGCAGCTGAGCCCAACTGGTCAGCGGAAGCGGCCGGCCGAACTGGACCCTGGAGAAAGAGCCGGCCGGTGCGGCTGGCGACTGGTAGTCGGTCAGGACATAGGCCGGCCATCGAGGAACATGGTACTGGCTTAGACTCTGGGGACCTTCCCTGGCTAGGCAGGATCCCCAGGATGGGTTTAGGGCTGGAGCCGGCTCGGCACCACCCATCGACTGGTGGATTACCGGCCGGTAGACAGGCTGGCGGCTAGTGGGGCCAGAGCCAGCAGACCTGCTGGCTAGCAAGCCGGATAACCCCCAGCTGGAGGCCATTCACAGCAGACACCGGCCTCGGCCTACGTTGTCTCTGGTGCACTGAACCATCCACTGGGTCCATACTTGGTCAGGTTGTGCTGTCACGGTAGAAGCAAAGAGGAGGACCCAAGTGCAGACGGTGGAAGCAAACTGGTTCTGACAAACTCCTTAATTTAATAAAAGGAAACAAAAACCGCAGGTACAGATAGCGGGGGACCCAGGGAAGGCCAACCAGGGAGATTGGGCACAGGTGCGCAGAAGCTGGCCAGTCAACCAGAGACAGGGGAGGTTGAGCGAAGCCGAGCAATCCAGGTCATTCAGGACCCTGGGCGCAGGTGGATTAACGCACCAATCAGAGGATGGGAGAGCCACAACTGGAGACCATGACAAAGGTCAACTGTACTGATTTCAATTTGTGTAAAAAGAAGCCAGTTAATTTTTTTTTTGAATATCATGAGTTTTCTGCTGCTGTTGTCCAACCTGAGTTGTGTCCAGAATCATTCTCTTGTTCACTCCTCCCTCCATACGGGACACTCAGCAGGGCACTCTATAGGGAATATTAAACAGATTTCAGACATTACTGAATCATTGCTTTGCGTCTTTTTCTCATTCCATCACTTGACAGTGAAAAGAGTGCACGAGCAGAGCGGAGAAGAGGTGAAGCATTGCATTGTGATATTTTTTCAGTGTAAAGTAGTGTAACTTGCGTTGGACAGTACATTCTCAGTTGCATTGTGGGAATTTTTTTAAAGATTATTTTTTGGCATTTATTTGACAGTGACAGGAAAGAGGGAGGGGGGGTGACATGCAGCAAACTGATAGCTTGGTCTAGTCAAGCTAGTGTGAGACTAGCTAGTGAGACTAGCTTGGTCTAGTCAAGCTAGTGTGAGACCAGCTAGTCTGAAACTAGCTTGGTCTAGTCAGAAAGGCACGAACTCAGGAAGCCTCTTGGATGAGAGGCGAAACGTCTTCACGGATATATACCAAGTCCAGTTGCACTTGATTCAACTCCTTTGGATAACCATGACCTGGATGAATGAGAACATTCACAGACATGAATGCATTCATATTGAATAAATTTTACAGTTAGAATTCAGACACTCAAACACGGTAAATATAGTGCATAACTTAACAATAGGAGGGGATTTCAGGCATAGCTTCGGCCAGTTTAAACCCTTTGAGATGATGGAGGGCAGTCTCTCACATCTCTCCAACTTCCCTTGTTTCTCAGGGGAAAGGGGATATAGTATACCTTATTTCCTGTTCCTGTCCAATTTTTGTGAATGGTCAAATCCCACCGTGCTCTGGTCTACATCTGGTCTGGGGTGAACTGTGGTTGATCGACTGTAACTATTACCTTGTACGTGTATTTATACCATGCTTGTATACACATACATAGTAAGTATAGTAATAGTAGTATATAGTAGTAGTATATAAATTACATTAGGATATACTTCATTAATCACCGTGGGGAAATTCATCCCCCGCATTTAACCCATCCTAGCTGTGTAGCTAGGGGCAGTGGGCAGCTGCAGCACCCGGACACCAACTCCAGTTCTTCTTTCCATTGCCTTGCTCAGGGGCACAGGCAGGAGTATTAACCCTAACATGCATGTCTTTCTGATGGTGGGAGGAAAGCGGAGCATCCTCGAGGAAACCCACGCAGACACGGGGAGAACATGCAAACTCCACACACAGAAAGGACCCGGGACAGCCTGGGGTTCGAACCCAGGGACCTTCTCGCTGTGAGGCAACAGTGCTGACCACTGGGCCACCGTGCTGCAGGAGTATGGGTGAATGGATGAGCACGCGTGTACAATTCAGCGATGTGACCTAAGCCGCTGCTTCAATCTCTCTGCATCTAGTTGGTTGTAAGGTTTGTTGTGCGCTGTCAAACGTAACAAAGCAGAAAATGTCACTCAGGAGAAGAGGAAAGCCATGCGAGCTATTCACCAGGGCAGACTGGTGGAGGGATGGAAACAACATACGCTGTATTGGAAGAAAGTCAGCTGCCAGGTCAGTCCGGCAGTAAAAACAAAATACTGAATTTACATTCTGGCTAATATCCACACTGTAAGGAAATGACACAAAGTCTAAACAGGCACTGGATATAAATTGTTTTCATTAATTAAATTGTTTTTATCGATCCTACAAGACGAGTGAGGAAATCACCACCTAGTACACACATACGTCGTCCCATTTGGAAACCTAACAACGGTGTCATACATGTGAATACTAAGCTGTTCACCACTGTACTAACTTGTAACTGGGGAAAAAATTGGGGAAATTAATTTTTTTCCGAACCCCCACCTCTATTCTGTCTGAGTCTCTCCCTCGTATTCTATCACTTGGTATTGTCCTTGTGGTTTCCTCTGAGGTAGGATTTCACAGAAACACCGTCGACAGAGATGGGAGCAAAATGCCCCCCCATCACCTTTAATGTGTTCAGACAAATCAGTCTTTCGATAAAGAGTTTTGAAGTGTTTCTTTTGTGAGGTGTTGGTTTGTTTAAAAAAAACGTGATTCAGGGGCATCCGGCGGCATAGAGGTCTATTCCGTTGCCTACCAACATGGGGATCGTCAGTTCGAATCCCTGTGTTACCTCTGGCTTGGTCGGGCCTCCCTACAGACACAACTGGCCGTGTCTGCGGTTGGGGAGCCGGATGTGGGTATGTGTCCTGGTCGCTGCACTAGGGTCTCCTCTGGTCGGTTGGGGCAACTGTTCGGGGGGGGGGGGAGACTGGGAGGAATAGCGTGCTCCTCCCACGCGCTACATCCCCCTGGTGAAACCCCTCATTGTCAGGTGAAAAGAAGCGGCTGGTGACCCCACATGTATCGGAGGAGGCATGTGGTAGTCTACAGCCCTCCCCGATAGCTAAATTGCTGTGGCCCAGACTCGTCCCACACCGACACTTTCATCCCGCCCACATACCACGTGGAATGATGGCACTTGGGTGGTCCACTCCTGTTTGCCAGATCTGGGCCAGAACCAAGCCAGAGCAATGCCGCATGTGCCACATATTTACCAAAGGTGGCCCATATTTGTTGTGTGATATTTGGGCCATATTCACCATTTACCAAACGGGCCACTTCAGGGTCACATCCAGATTACATGTTGCCGAGAGCACCGCATCTTTGCCAGAAAAGATCCACATCTGATTTGGCATATTAGCTATTATACATGTGGGCCACTTCAGGCTCACACCCATTTTGTCAGGGCCAGAAGAAGACCACCAAGGCCGCAGCATTGCCTGAAGTGGCCCACATCCAGATGCTATCTGGGCTCCCCGGATTGGCAGAGGGGGTGCAGCAGCGACCGGGACGGCTCAGAAGAGTGGGGTAATTGGCTAAGTACAGTTGGGGAGAAGAAAAAGGGGTGGGGGTGGGGTTGGGGGCGTGATTCAGACAAGCTCACTTTAGCCGTGCTGAACTGGTCCAAAAGCATATTTCAGCAATGCAGCATGTTAATGTGAAGAATCCAGTAAGGATACGATGAACCCCGAGCGCCCCCAAATTATCTCACAACCCCCCCCCCCCCATTAGCGTGGGAAAAACACCAGTCTATGTGTTGTGTCATTTTTCCCCACCTGACAGCAACAATTAGAACGAGCAACTACAAAAGAAGTCGATGATTTGGATGTTTGTGGATCGGCTATTTTTGTGCGTATTTTGACAACACAAACGTGTCCACGCGTAACAACAAACGCATGAATGCGCGCATGCACACATTCACGCGCCCACCAACGCAACTGACACACCCACACAGGGGGAAAAAAAAAAAAGACACAAACACACACTCATAGGTCAGTCACAGGTCTCCTGGGATCAGCCATTGGACATATTACACAAACCCTCGCACACACACACACACACACACACAGCAATCTCGCGGAGGATCTGTTCCAAACACATCCTCCAATCTGTCTCTGCAAGTCCTTTTTCAGTCAGCTCACATTTATTTTCCTCCTCTCCTCCTCAATGGGCCTTTATGGATGATTTTCATCACACAAAACCCACCTTTGTCTGCTGCACAAACCACGTCTTGGACGAGTCAATCTACATTTTTGGTTGGGGAAACTTTTTTGATGTGTGGATGTTTCCACTGGAAAACAGACGGTTCGGGGAAGTGAAACAACTCGCCGCAGCCCTCGCTCTCGCCCTCTCTCTCTCTCTCTCTCTCGCTCTCTGTGTGCAAGCCGGGTCACAGCTCCCCCGCTGTTGGGTATATTATGTAATTCGGCCTGTCAGCTCGGGGAAGAATAATTGGAGTAAAACCTAGTGGTGTAATGAATCAAATTAAGAGTGCGATAACGTATG
>JAJHIY020001207.1:0-27500 GCA_022114975.2 Lampris megalopsis
CCTCCCTCCCCCTCTCTCTCCCTCTTCCCTCTCCTCTCTCTCTCTCGCTCTCTCCCTCTCCCTCCCTCTCTCTCTCTCCCTCTCCCCCTCTCTCTATCTCTCCCCCTCTCTCTCTCCCTCCCTCCCTCTCCTTCCCTCTCTCTCTCCCTCTCTCCCTCCCTCTCTCCCTCTCTCTCTCCTCTCTCACCCTCTCTCTCCCTCTCTCCCTCTTTCTCTCTCCCTCTCTCTCTCTCTCCCTCTCGCTCTCTCTTGCCCTCTCCCTCTCGCTCTCTCCCTCTCCCTCCCTCTCTCTTTCTCCCTCTCCCTCCCTCTGTCTCTGTCTCTGTACCGTCGCTGTGGATTTTCGCTTTTCTTTCTCTGCTGTGTGTCGGCACTCTTTCTCACACACATGTCTAACACTAGAGCAACCGGTATTTCACTCCTACCTAAAACGACCGTGGGCAGTCTAAATGACCGCCACGGTTTTTAAACTCTATATTCTGTCAAGATAAATACCCAGTTGAAATATTAAGGCGTTACATATGTTAGTATGTCTGTTAGGAAACTAACTGACACCAAATTAACATTTTAACAACTTTAATGCTATTTTTAAACAATTTAAAATGGCGGCTGTCCAACGCCTGTAAATGCTGCGGCGCCTCGGTGGGAGTCACGGTGCGTCTGTAACACCAGACATGTTGGACATCATCACACATCAAGTTTAGACTGTTTCTCTGCACCGGGGGGCGCTAGTGTGTTTCTAGGGCAGAGCAACGAACTTCACGAAGGAAATGACGCGACAACACACGTCATAAATACTGACATGACGCGCAAATTACGCGCGGTCATGTTGACGGCTCATGGCATCCCTCGTGGTTCTGGTGAAAACAACCCGGCCTTAAGAATCCAGCAGCACACTCCGGACAACGTGTTCCTGATTAGCTTTCTGTGTGTGTGTGTGTGTGTGTGTGTGTGTGTGTAGATGGGCCTATCTGGTGTATTTTGTGTGAGCTAATCCCCGTTAACGTATTCACAGCAGCTAATCTGTTTAATTACACTACAAATTAGGGATATTAACTGTTCCAAGACTTCACGGCAGCGGCAGCCTTCATCAGCGCCTTACTCTCTCTGGCACGCTGAACTCACGCGTGTGTGCGTGTGTGTGTGTGTGTGTGTGTGAGAGAGAGAGAGAGGGAGATTGATGGTTTGTGTTTCAGACTGGTTGTGTATTGAACTTGTTTTTAGCATAACTCTCCACGTGGCTCTCCATCTTCATCCTCCCTCCTCCTCCTCGGGGCCATGGTGTGGCTTGTATGATGTGTGTTTGGCAGCAGAAAGTCAACATTTGGAAGGATTACGATGTCTTCGCTGGGTCGGGTAAGAGTTTGGTCCGTCTCTGTAAAAGGCCAGAGCCAGAATCTGCACATGCACCAGCTGCCTCTGCCTCAGCACACCTCAGCCACACAACATGTGGACTGGTCCACATCGTGACACCTTTGGTACTACACACACATGACGGAACATGTTGCACGAGTCTGTCAGAGTGTGTGTGTGTGTGTGTGTCAAAGTGTGTGTGTGTGTCTGTGTCAGAGTGTGCGAGCGTGTGTCTGTGTCAGAGAGAGAGAGTGTGTGTGTGAGGGGTTGCAGGGGGGCATGTTGTCCAGTGGCCTGTCACAAATGAGTGTGGGGGATGTGGCGAGAGGGAGGGGGGAGAGAGAGCGAGACAGAGAGCGAGACAGACAGAGAGGGGACAGAGAGAGAGAGAGAGAGAGAGAGAGAGAGAGAGAGAGAGAGAGGGAGAGTTTGATAGGAGGGGAGAAGAGACAAAGCAGAGGAAAATGGGTCTCTCAGGACAGATAAGGAGCAGACCAGAAACAAAAGGAGGAGACGGCCGGCCAGAGAGGATGCTGGGAAAGTTGAGAGATAGAGCTGAAGTCAAGATGCTCTTCTCTTCTCAACCGCATCATCCTCTCTGTGTCTCTCTCTCTGTGTCTCTCTCTCTGTCTCTCTCTCTCTCTCTCTCTCTCTCTGTCTCTCTCTCTCTCTCTCTCTCTCTCTGTCTCTCTCTCTGTCTCTCTCTCTCTCTGTCTCTCTCTCTGTCTCTCTCTCTCTCTCTCTCTCTGTCTCTCTGTCTCTGTCTCCCTGTCTCTCTCTCGGCAGTCACCTTGCAGTCCAGGAGAAATATGGCTGCCCCTTTGGCTGGTTTAAAGGTACATAAAACTCGTGGCGAAGAAAACCTTGGCCAGGCTTTTGTGTGTATGCGTTTTTTCTGAGTGAATGAGTGAGTGTGTGTCTGTGTGTGTGTGTGTGTGTGTACATATTTAGGTGAGTCACCTTGGTTCTCCTGCACTGACAGAGAGGAGAGTGGGGGCGCTTATGAAAGGTGCTATTGTTTGTGTGTGTGTGTGTGTGTGTGTGTGTGTACTTGTGCGAGTATGTGTGTGTGTATTTGTATGCCTGTGTGATTTTAGTGTGAGAGGAGGTGCGTTCATTGGTTCATTAAGTTCAGTTAAGCCACTGAGAGGCAGAAAATGCGCTAGCATACACACACACAAACACACACACAAACACGCACACGTGCACGCACGCACGGACACAAACACACACACACAAACACAGCCACGGGCAGACACACACAGGAGGTCCCTGGTGCCTTACCTGAGCCACTCGCTCTGTGGCAAAACACTTGTGCTCCTGGCAAGGTGAAAGCATGCTGATGGAGGGTCATTTGTAAGATGGGGGAGAGAGGAGGGAGGGACAGAGGTGGTGTAATCTAACCTGAGAAAAGAGAGATGGGCAGCGTGCGTGTGGGGGTGGGGGGGCTAGCAGGGGTTAAAGTGGAGCGAGCGAGACAGTGCATTGTCTCCGAGGAGGACAGCTTTCACCACCGCTGAATGCTGCAATTAATCAGCCCGGCCCACACAGGCACTCAGCGTGTGCGCGTGTGTGTACGTACGTGTGTGTGTGTGTGTGTGTGTGTGTACGTACGTGTGTGTGTGTGTGTGTGTGTGTGTGTGTGTGCTGGGGGGGGGGTACAGTTTTTTTGCTTGTCAGGTATGTGTTGAGATCTGTGTCTGTGTCATGGTTGGGACATCAAATCCACCTTTCTGTCTCACACACACACACACATGCCAGGATGATGTGACCATTCATGAATGGTCAATAAACACATTAACAGGCAGATTGAACAGACAGATACACACATGTATAAAAAGGTAAACAAACAATGACACGTGTCCCCCCATACACACACACACACACTACACACTGAGCAGTAGGCACACACCGAGATAGACAGGAGTGACAGGAGTAAGGTCTGCACACTGAGAGGCTCCCAACAACTAATTTGTTTTAGTCTTGCAATTTTTGTGTTGCACCTTAATAATGAGGGCAAATACACACATATACATGCTCTGTAACACACACGCACTCACACTCACACTCACGCACACACACACACACACACACACAAGCAGCGCTCCTTCCATTCTCTACAGGGTAGGGTTTACAGGTAACAGGGTTAGACGTGTGTGTGTGTGTGTGTGTGTGTGTGTGTGTGTGTGAGTGTGTGTGTGGACAGTGAGAGAGCAACGTTGGTCGATAGTCCAGAGTTCGTTCACTTTTCCAGTGTTCCACTTGAAGTTGTAATTCCCAGAGGTCTCTAATCCCTCAACATCATGTCAGCCTGCTGCTAAAAAACATCCGTTTCTGCCAACACACACCACTGTTACGCTCCACCCTCCTTTACTGCGCACACACTTCTGTTTCTCCACTCTCCCCATCAGTCCAGCTGAGGAGGGGATCTTAAAGACTGTACTTCATCCAACGTTTCTCACACCTCCAGGACACCGTCCATAATGTAACACTGGGTGGTGTAGGTGCAGAGAACCAGAAGCATGTGGCTAGTTAGCTAGGGCCCCGGGCTAGCTGATTAGCTCAGAGAGCTAGCAGCATGTGGCTAGTTGGCTACAGCCCCGGGCTAGCTGATTAGCTCAGAGAGCTAGCAGCATGTGGCTAGTTAGCTACAGCCCCGGGCTAGCTGATTAGCTCAGAGAGCTAGCAGCATGTGGCTAGTTGGCTACACCCCCAGGCTGTTTGTGTAACAATAGTGTAGCGAAATCGGGGGGCAGTCCGGGAGACCGTCGCCACAGCCGGGACGCGAACCCGTGTCTCCCACTCCGCAAGCGACAACGTTAATCAGTCGTTAACCAGGGTCCGACCCGTTAGTTGAGGACCAACGTGTCTACTTATCCATGCACGTTACAATAGTATTGTTATGTGGCGCTTGTTTCCACACGGACTTTTTTTTTTTTTTAGAGTGGAACAAGTGTGAAGAGTAGCTGACTGTTTCCATGGTTACCAATGACAGACCTTATTATGCCATGTAACATTGACCACCAAAGGCGGATGTTAGCGGGGGTTTTGGCCAGTGTGAAAGGGGTATTTGTGACGCCGTTACGGAATTGATAAACAGTGTAAGGGGCTAAAAATGCTTTAATCGTCCATTCTGTATAGTGTAGAGACAGGACAGAATGAGACGCGGCAGGAGAGGACCCATACCTGTCTATCGCCGCAACACACCAACTCAAGGACTAAATACAAGCCCACCTCAGAGACTGCTGAGTAGGAAAACCAGAACCCTACTACCGGTGCGGGGTAGTCTTCTGGAGCCAGAGGTGAGACATACAACTCAAGAACAGATGGACAGCAGAATGAAACAAGCACCACATAACAATACTACTGCTACAGTTTGTCCCAATTGTATACGACCTTAACCATCCAACCCGCACCACTTGGACTTTTTGAACTGTTCCAACGCCCTCCAGTATTAAAACGATAAAATACTGAAAAAGAACTGCACCACGACGACGCAGAAACCCCCTTTCCCAACCCGCTGCAACGAGGCCGCCGCCTCCCACGGCCATGAGTAGGCCGCTGATGGAAATCTCCGCCGAGAGCTCCAAAAGAAGAGCTCATTCCCCCGGTCCAGAACCTCCAGCAGCTAAAAACAAACACCAAGGAACGGGAGGAATGGATGCCGCCTTGGCAGCGATTAAAACAGCTAACCGACAAGGTGGATACACTCGGTTCTCAGCTACAGCAAAACTCAGCCATGCTAGCTAGCTAGCTAGCATAGCCGAAGCGGTCGAGTTCAGTGCTAATATCGTTTCAATCTCTTGTCTGTGATGTTTTTTCTTTTTTATTATATTTTTATGCACCTTTTCCCTTTTGTGCACTGTGAAGATCTCAAAGCCAAGCCGTTTGCACATGCAGTTGCTCAATAAAAAAAACCAAACCCCTCTTAAAGAACACAAAAAACGCCGTCGGATGACGCCGCCTACGTCTGATGACGCCTTCTGATGACGCAAGCCTTCCATGAAGTTATTAACTACCAACAAACGCCCCTACCATACTATGTTACAGCCCACAAAGTCCCTTCATTTGTTTTAATATTAGACCGCATGTCCTATTGAGGAAGAGGCTGACTCGTTCCAGCAGTGCCAATATCGCCCAGTAAGAAAATTAAATTCAAATGTTTTGGATGTGGATCTGGCCGCTGACATTTGCGACGGTTGGAGGTGATGCTGAAACAGGCGAACAACAAACTGCGGTTTCTGTCAGCGCCGTGACTAAATGTCATGATGTGGCGGGACCGCGGCGCTGCTGCGGTGTTGTGGACTGATGCAATTTCTTTTTTCTTTTTTTAAGCACAGATGAAGGAGAGAGGGAAGACAACAGGATAGAGAGACTATGTTGTCCCAATGGAGTTGACAAGATGGGGGGGGGGGGGACACACACGCACTTGCACACATGCACAAAAAATACACTGACAGGAAATGGAAATCTGCCAAGGATATGCACTTCACACTTCAATACCTTCCTCTGCAACATCATATATATGGACACACACACACACACACGTAGTCGTATATCATTCCTCTCCAGAGTTTTCATTTCCTCTTGAGACATGATCTATCTGACTCATGTGTACATGTGTGTCAACACACACGCACACACACAAAGACAGAGAGAGAGAAAGAGAGCTGGAGGGTTGGAATGAATGGTTCGATGTGTGCACCTCTGGAGCAACTAGGAGAGAGTGGGGGCAGACCGAGAGGAGGAGGGGGGGGGCAGAAGAGAGAAAGCGCGAGGGAAATGGCTAGACAAAGAGGAGGAAGTGTGGCTATAATTTGCCTTTTTGTTCTTCTTCTACCATCTGCCCCACCGACTCTCTCATTTACTTAATTAGATCACCACGTCTTAAGACCACTGCTCCCAAATGGAGTTAGCTCTGTGTGTGTGTGTGTGTGTGTGTGTGTGTGTGTGTGTGTGTGTGTGTGTGTGTGTGTGTGTGTGTGTGCATCCATGCATAACTTTGAGTGTTTGTGTGTATTTGTGTGTGCGAACATGCCCCAGGCTTGTGTGTCTGTGTGTGTGTGTGTGTGTGTGTGTGTGTGTGTGTGTGTGTGTGTGTGTGTGTGTGTGTGTGTGTGTGTGTGTGTGTGTGTGTGTGTGTGTGTGTGAGATTGTTTTGAGGACTCCCTTAAGGCAAATCTTGTTCACAGCAGAAGGAGCAGGTGATTGTGACACCTTCCACAAACAAAATCTGGTCAGAATTAGCAGTGACCTATATTTCACCCACCTAATGTGCACTATCTTTATGGCCCTCTTGCAACCGATGCAGTAGTCCCACAGCTCCCATAAGTCTTTGCTCTTAATTATCTGAGGTTGCTCTGATCTGCATTCGCTTTCGCTTAAAAGAAAAAATCTTTCCCTTCGATGCGACACGGCTCACGCGCAGGCCTCATTAGAAATCATTCATTAGAAGTCAGACTGCGATGTGCCGCTGCCAAGAATTTACTGAAAACTGCTTAGATTAGCAAAAGTCAAAAGGTAACACAAAAATTTTCCATAAACATTTACAGATACACAGATGTAGTGTCATTGTGTCGTTTCCAGAGCGAACAGTTGTGCTGAATATGAACCCAGATAGCAAAATTACTGTAGCCCGGACCCGTCCCACACCCAACACTTCAATCCAGCCCACATACTGCGTGGAACGATGGCACCTGGGCAGTCATCTCCTGTTTGCCAGATCTGGGCCAGAACCAAGCCATAGCAATGCCACATGTGCCACATATTTACCAATGGTGGCCCATATTTGTTTTGTGATATTTGGGCCATATTCACCATTTACCACACGGGCCACTTCAGGGTCAGATGACTGTAATGTAATGTAATGAAGCAGATGTGGTTAGCCAGAAGAGTGAAGTGGCCCAGTACATCTGATCAGTCAATACATTGTGTCTGGACATAGTAGGTTAGGCCATTAGCTTGTTGTCTCAATTCCCAGATAGCATCCGGATGTGGGCCACTTCAGGCAATGATGTGGCACTGACGGCCTTCTTCTGGCCTTGACAGAATGGATGTGAGCCTGAAGTGGCCCACATGTATAATAGCAAATATGGCCCAGATATGCCAAATCAAACGTGGGCCTTTTTTGGCAAAGATGCGGTGCTCTCGGCAGCATGTAATCCGGATGTGAGCCGACGCTTTTATCCAAAGCGACTTACAGTAAGTGCATTTAACGTAGGAAATCAGGAGAACTACGAGTCATCAGAGGTCATGAGTGCATCTTCTCTCTAAACAAGAATCCAAGAGCAAAACCAACTAAAGTAGCCAAACTAGCTGAATTAGCCAAACTAGCTAAATTAGCTAATCAAGCTAAACTAGCTCAGCTAACTAAAGTAGCCGAACTAGCTAAACTAGACAAACAAGTTAAACCAACAGGGTGTGAACGTTTCATTGTGGTTATCGAATGGTCTGTGTCGTGCAGTAATAAACACGAACACAGTACACGCGGACAAAACCCATGAGGAAATGCCAGTCCAACATAATACTGTAGCGAATTCGGGGGGCAACCACAGGAACTGCCGCAGCCGGGGCGGGAACAACGTTAACCAGTCGACTAAAGGGCCCGGCCCATTAGCCAAGGGCTACCGAGCCTTTCCATCCGCCATCGTTACAATATGGTGGTCATCTGCAGCGTTGGCGGAGGAGCACATGTGAAGAGTCAGAAGTTAAGTTGTTGATTTGTAAAAAGCCTATTGAAGTTTTTAGTCACTGTTGCCTTTTTCCACTTTATTGGCTTTTATTGTGCATTAAAATCATTTTCATCTCTATTGAACCTCCTGTTTTGTACGGAAACTCACTTTGGGACAAGCTGGCTTTGTGTTTTCAAATTGCTGAATAAATAAAGTCGAAGTGACTTAATTAGGATAGCATAGTGAAGCGTGTCCTGCTGGGTATTACAGGGCTGTTCCCCAGCCAGCGTCTCCCTTCATTTGCTGGACGTGCAGGACAGTCAACAGACCGGTAGATACGAAAGCTTAGCCACAGTTTTATGAAGCGGGCCTCGTTTGAAACGTGCCCGTGTCCCATTAGGTTGTGTTGTTGTGGCAGATTGTTGTGTGAATGACTCGGTATTCATATTCCCTGCTGACTCGTGTGTTGTAATTGGTGACAGTACTGAGTCGTCATGTGCTGCGTCCCAGTGACCCCCCTCCCCCCCCAGCAGTACAGACACGGCGTCAGTTGTTGTCTCTGCAGTCTCGAACACATGCGCGCTTGTGCACATGCACGCGCACAGTACACGCACGCGAGCATGTGCCGTGCGACATGTCAGTCTAACGGGCGTGACAGTGGATCAGGCTGTCAGGACACGGACAAACGCACGGGATGGACAGACCGCAAGCTGTCAATCATTTACTCTCCTCCTATACTCCTCTTTTTTCCCCCCTTGGATGGAAATCACCCCTCCGCCTCTCTCCATCGGCTTTCCTCTGCCTGCTCAGTGTTGACTACCCTGAGAGAGACAGACAGACAGACAGACAGACAGACAGACAGACAGACAGACAGACAGACAGAGAGAGAGACAGACAGACAGACAGACAGACAGAGAGAGAGAGAGAGACAGAGAGAGAGAGAGGGGGGGGGCACACACACACAGCATGTGTGAATGCTGGGGTTGACTCAGAATGATGTGTGTGTGTGTGTGTGTGTGTGTCTGTGTGTTGTTGTTGGTTGGTTGCATCGCTCACAGGAGGGGCAGACTTTGTTGTGTGACATCACACAGCGGCAGACACACTCCTTTATTCCCCGACCAACACGTCCGTCCGGGGACACCTCCGCCCAAACACGTGACAAGGCAGATCACAAGAGGGCTTCCACCAACCAATCACCATCACACCAGCCTGCACGAGACCAGTCACACACACAAACAATACGACTTGTTAGTGGAAGCTATGGAATATACCTACAGTCATGGCCACCATAGGACAATGTTACATGAGATCGATATATACACACACACACACACACACATACATATATATATGTAGTATATATATAATCTATCTCTGCAGGCGGCATAGTGGCGCAGTGGTGGTCAGCGCGGTCGTCTCACAGCAACAAGGTCCTGGGTTCAAGCCCCGGGGTAGTCCAACCTTGGGGGTCGTCCCGGGTCGTCCTCTGTGTGGAGTTTGCATGTTCTCCCCGTGTCTATGTGGGTTTCCTCCCACAGTCCAAAGACATGTAGATCAGGTGACGCGGCATAACTAAATTGTCCCTAGGTGTGTGTGTGTGTGTGTGTGTGTGTGTGCGCGCGCACGTGGGCGGGCCCTGTGATGGCCTGGCGGCCTGTCCAGGGTTGTCCACGCCTGCCGCCCACTGACTGCTGGGATAGGCTCCAGCGACCCTGAGAGCAGGATAAGCGGTTCAGATAACGGATGGATGTGTATAGATCTGCCGACATATATGACAATAGCATGTTTAATAACCCAGCTGAGCTTCATCACCTTGATCTGTTTGGCAGTTTTCAGATAATACTCCCTCACATATTTCACAGCTCATTTTGTGATAGATTATAGGTCATCCATTCTCATCATCTTTCATTTAGACAACAGAATTGCATGAAACGATATGACGATATCCAAACCTCATCTCAATGCAACGCCGCTGACGGAAGATAAATGGTGATAAGGACCCATGGTATTGAAATTTGTGCAGATATCTGATAACCAGCAAGTGCTAATATCCATATTTTTCATTTTATTATAATCCCAGCAAGCATGTGTCCTGGTTTGCACTGCTGTTGTCTGTCTGTTAAGGCATTATGATATATCATTATGATTTCACATTATGATATAACGTTATGATATCAAATTATGTTATATCGTTATGATATCACATTATGATATATCATTATGATATCACATTATGATATAACGTTATGGTATCGCATTATGATATATCATTATGATTTCACATTATGATATATCATTATGATATCACATTATGATATATCGTTATGATATCACATAAAGTAATATCATAATGATATATAATGTATCATAATGTGATACCGTAACGATATAATGTGATATCATAATGATATATAATGCATCATAATGTGATACCATAACGATAAATCATAATGTGATACCATACTGATATATAATGTATCATAACATGATACCATAACGATATATAATGTATCATAACGTGATACCATAACGATATATAATGTATCATAATGTGATATCATAATGATATATCATAATGTGATGCCATACTGATGATGTATCATAATGTGATACCATATCGATATATCATAATGATATATCATAATGTGATACCATACTGATATATAATGTATCATAACGTGATACCATAACGATATATAATGTATCATAATGTGATACCATAACGATATATAATGTATCATAACGTGATACCATAACGATATATAATGTATCATAACGTGATACCATACTGATATATAATGTATCATAATGTGATACCATACTGATATATAATGTATCATAACGTGATACCATAACGATATATAATGTATCATAACGTGATACCATAATGATATATAATGTATCATAATGTGATACCATAACGATATATCATAATGATATATCATAATGAGATGCCATACTGATGATGTATCCTAATGTGATACCATATCAATATAGTTATGGTTTGGAAGCGCAGAACGTGGTCGTTTTGCCCTCAACACGAGAATGGTCAAAACAACGCGTGAACTCACAGCGAGTCGTGGCGTTCAGCTGTAACGCCCACATGCACCGCCAGTGGTCACCCGCGACACTGCTTCTCATCCGGTGTTCACACAACCACACCAACACCCAGCACACACCCAGCACACACTCACACACATGTACACACATGTACACACATGTACACACAATTACTGCTGTTCACTCGCTCGCCCACTGTTGAAACAGCACGTTGGTGGAACTGGACCATCACGCACATGAAACACTTCCTGCACACTCCGTGTGTGTGTGTGTGTGTGTGTGTGTGTGTGTGTGTGTGTGTGTGTGTGTGTGTGTGTGTGTGTGTGTGTGCATATAATGAGAATCTGTACTTTATTTTAATGTTATTACCTTTAACGATGCACCTGTCTGTTCTGCACCTGTCTGTGTTTTAATTACTTACCGCGTCTCCTTCCTCTCTCGAGCCTCCTCTCTGTCGGTGAGCGCCAGCCGGAGACCTGGCGCGCGCGCGCGGGAAAAACGGGCTCTGTCGGGGAAAGTAGCGCTGCTAATTAGTCGAATTAGCCACAGATCAAAAGGTTCAATTAAAAAGTGGTGTAGCAGCGAGGGGTGGAGGCAGTCGTGACACACAGGCCTCATTTGCATCACAACACATGTTCAGTGTGGAGCGGGCACCCGGACGGAGGGGGACCGCAGTATGGTGCCCACGCTGCCCCCCCGGACCCCCCTCAGGAGCCGGGGGGGGCGGGGTGTTGGAAAGGCTTAAGAATTAAACACTATGCACCTATCAACACACACACACACACACACACACACACACACACACACACACACACACACACACACACACACACACAAGCAGGAGTTGACTTAATGTGGAATTAATTTGCAGAAATGCTCACAAAGTGGACATATGCAAACACATGTACACACACACACAGACACACACACACACACATGCATAGTCACACACACACACACACACACACAGACACACGCATAGTCACACACAGAACAATATGGAACACGTGCACACACAAGCTACTCCAACTTGTCATCCAGAGTACCACAGGAATATACATGGGCACATGTTTACTCACAACATTGCACACACACACACACACACACACACACATACACACACACACACACACACACACACCGGAAAATGAGATACATGCCACTAATTTGCTGTGACGCTCATCACTTGACAAGGCATGCGTACGCACACACATATGCAGACACAAACAGACATCAGAATCACAACGTGTGCAAAAATGTACACCCCCCCACACACACACATACACACACACACACACACACTCACACTCACACTCACACAAGCTCATTTCACACAGACAACTGGCCACGTGCACAGTGAGTTCCAGGCCTAATTAAGAGTGTAATTAAATATGGACTGTTATGGCTTTGCTCACTGGGATGTGTGCATGTGCGTGCGTGTGTGCGTGCGTGCGTGTGTGTGTGCGCGCGTGCATGTATGTGTGTGTCTCCCCAGGGCAATTAAACATGTTCCCTGATATGGCTTGGGCCAACACAGCCTCTTCACACTTTTGCGACTTGAGCGTTTAAATACCATGTTTGGCTCTTAATTGACCAGCACGACAACAACAACAACAAAAACAACAAATACAACAACAACACAGTGGCGTAACCAGGAATATTTTTGTAGGTGGACCTGAGTAAAAATGGGTGGGCCAAAATTTTCCAGCAATAATCCTTCAAACAAGACGCAAATTCGAACACATTACAGCAGTAAACACATAACACAGGTTTTTAGTACGTGACCAAGAAACATACTAAAACTTTAATAAAAACCCACTTAAACAAATACCACCCCAGTCATTCTCGCCAGGCTCTGCACAACCATTTAAACATCACTGAGGAAAACAGTCTAAAAGATCATGATACAACATGTAAGCTATAGGCCTATAGTACACGTTTTACAGCACAATGTGTAGACGCCGAGGGCGAGCGTTGAAGATCGAGATTATTTCATCATAGTCCAAAGAGTCAGTAAGTTCCCTTTCAAAGGACAACAGGGATAGATTGTTGAGGCGTGCAGTTAGCATGGAAGATCTTAGACATGTTTTGATACAGCCTGTAGTGGAGAAGAGTCTTTCAACAGTACGTGAAGTCAGGGGAATGGTGATCATTGCCCTTAACAGTCTGTTAATGTTTGGGAAAACGTCAGAGTTGCAGCTGTCCAGCACTTCAATGAGGGATGGGTAACACTGACCCCTCTCCACTCTACCACGCAGTGCCTGAATGAAAACGGTCCATTCCGAACCCTCACATTTACCAAGTGCAATACAGTGTGTGTGTGTGTGGGGGGGGGGGAGTTGCTAGCCTGATGTTTCGAGCATGCGTGGCGGAGGTGCTTCCAATCTACAAACCCCCTTCGAAAAAACCGTGTTTTCCATATGGGGCTCGGGGAAATGCCTACACATTTTACAGAAAACAGCGTCCCTTGCTGAGCTGTATTCAAGCCACTTAAGTTCTTCATACCACTTATGGGAAAAAGAACGTAATTTTCCTGACATGTTGGTTGCGGGGAACACTAATTTAGGCTGCGTGGGTGGCTCATCCACAGCAGACACATCTGGCGGTGGCCTGGTCAAGGGAATCGTCTCACCGACGTCAGAGCGGGGAGGAGAAGCTGCCTGCAACGGAGAAGCTGTAGCCTCCTCTGTCGTTCTCTCCGGCGGTATCTCACTCTCACTGGGCGGCTCAGTCGGTGCTGGAGCAGGTGTGCTTTCCTCCTCCTCCATCCGTGGCTTTTTAAAAAAGCGGAAGATTGAACTTTGTTTCGCCATTCCATAAGTTATGGCTAACTGTTGGCTATTGGCTAGTTAGCAGCAGTGGAAAATACAGAGCGTGACGGTACGCGCGCTCAGATTTTGCAGTTCTATGTAGGTAAAAGGGGCCGGCCTACGTGCTTGTAAGCCAGCGTGATTGGGTGGGCCTGGGCTTGAAATGGGTGGGCCTGTGACAGGCCAGGCCCACCCGTGGTTACGCCCCTGCAACAACAACAGCAACAGCAGCAACAGCATGCCCTCCGCCGGCGCTCTTGTTGTGTCCGTGGGCTGTGGTGGGGCCAGACCGGTTCCAGGGTGTAATGGCACACGTGTTCTTTCACGGCAGGTTTCCCTGCTCCAGGTTTTGTTCGTGCTGCAGCGCGCTGTCTCCTCGCTGCTGATTTTCAAACTTTCATAACTTTCTAGAAAAACCCCCATACAGACCTGCCGCCCCCTTAACGCTCCTACAACTGCACATGTCTGCGTTAAAACGCGTTTTACACCAATTGCACAAAAAAGTTATGATAAGATCTACCTAAAATGTCAAAATTACCGCGCGTAATTTGCGCGTGACCGTGCGCGTCATGTCAGTATTTATGACGTGTGTTGGTCGCGTCATTTCCTTCGTGAAGTTCGTTGCTCTGTCCTAGAAACACACTAGCGCCCCCCGGTGCAGAGAAACAGTCTCCAGTTGATTTGTGATGATGTCCAGCATGTCTGGTTACAGACGCACCATGACTACCATCGAGGCGTTGCAGTATTTACAGGATTTTAAATTGTTTGAAAAATGGTATTAAAGTTGTTAAAATGTTAATTTTTGTGTCAGTTAGTTTCATAACAGACATACTAACATATGTAATGCATTAATATGTCAACTGGGTATTTATCTTGACAGAATATAGAGTTTAAAAACCGTGGCAGTCATTTTGACTGCCCACGGCTGTTCTAGTAGTTTTTAAGTTCCGGTCGTTGTTTGGGACTGTTTCAATATTTATTTTCAGTCCTTTCTTTAAATGTCACGTTTTATAGGCCTTGTTGCGTTTGTTACATTAGCGATATGTGTTTTCCGCTTTGTTATTCAGGTTGTGGTGATACACAAATGAGGGTAGCTTCACCGGGGGCTGCTGCTCCTTTAAGGCAGACGTTCAGAGTGCTGACGTAGGCACTGCTTAGAGTTTCCGGGGTGGAGCCATGTGAGCCGCAGCCTAGCGGTTAGCTGGTTGCCAGGGGAGATTGTGCTGTATCGGTGTTGTTTTGTGTGGCGAGTAAACGGGATTGACTCGACTCGATCTCTCCGTCTCCTCATTCCCGCCCTCCCACATCGGTGACCCCGCACGTTGACAACGAACATGTCGACCCAAAGCGATGACGACACCGCTCCGGCTCCGAGTGATGCTAACGGTGTGGCTCATGTTAGCGCTAGCATCTCAGCAGCGACGGTGAAGTTGCCCGACTTTTGGCAGCACAGTCCCCGGCCATGGTTTCAGCACATTGAAGCCCAGTTGGAGCTGGGAGGAATAACGCGGGATGTTACGAGGTATTTCCATGTGGTGGCGGCGTTGGTGCCCCCCCCCCCCGCCCGGCTGTGGGAAAATATGGCGCACTCAAGGCCTTCCTTTTGCAGCTCTTCGAGCTGTCGGAGATGGAGAAGGCGGATCGCCTGTTGTCACTTAACGGACTCGACGATGGCAAACCTTCTGAGCTGCTGGAGAAGATGTTGGCCGTTTTGGGCTCGGCGGACCCCTCCTTCATTTTCACCCATTATTTTTCTGCGGCAGCTCCCAGCGCCTGTGCGCACAGTGCTAGCCAGCTCCCCCCTCTCCTCCACCAAAGACTACCGCGCTCTGGGTGCGGCAGCGGACAGGATTTTCCTCGCCAACCGGCCGCAGTTCGTTCATGCGATGCTCCCCACCCAGACCTCGCCCCCGCCGCTGGAGGACGCAGCGGGCACCGCGGCTGCGGTGGCTGCCCGCCGCCAGCGTGACCCCCTGCCCCACTCCCACGGGTTCACTCACCTTCTTGCCATGGTGGACAGGACCACCAGGTGGCCGAAAGCTGTTCCCCTGTCATCGATCATGTCTACTGAGGTGGCCCGGGCGTTCATCTGGTCCTGGGTGGCCCGTTTTGGCACGCCGGCTGAACTCACCTCTGGCAGGGGCCCGCAGTTCACATCAGAGCTCTGGACTGCAGTCGCGGAGGGGCTGGGGGTGAAGCTCCACCGCACCACAGTATACAACCCGCAGGGCAACGGACTTTGTGAGCGGTTTCATCGGTCTATGAAGGCCTCTCTTCGTGCATGCCTCACGGACAGCAACTGGGTTGATCGCCTCCTGTGGCTCATGCTCGGCCTTCGCTCTGCCCCCAAAGAAGACCTCCAGTCCTCGTCTGCCGAGCTGGTTTACGGCCAGCCGCTGCATGTCCCGGGTGAGTTTCTCCTGGACACTGTGGCCCCCTGGTCAGCAGCTTCTCATCGGGCTGTGGCCCGGGACAGGGCCGACGCTTTCGCTCTGATCCCTACATCTCACCACTGCCTCCCTCAGTCCTACGTCCCCAAGGATCTGCTGTCGGCCAGGTACGTCTTCATCCGCCACGACAGCCACCGTACCCCCCTTCAGCCCCCCTACGACGGGCCCTTCCGCGTCCTGGAAGCGGGGCCTAAGAACTTTGTGGTGGACATGGGGGGCAAGCCGGAGCAGGTCTCGGTGGACGGTCTCAAGCCTGCCTATTTGGACCTGGGTGGGCCGGTCGAACTGGCCCTGCCCTCATGGCGTGGACGCCCCCCTTCTCAGGCCCCTGGCCCAGCCTTGGCCCCTGCCAGGGCTCCGGCTCTGTCCCCCGCCCCCGCCCCCATACCCATTCAGCGCTGCCGTTTTGGCCGCCTGGTCCGCCCCCCGAGACGTTGACTGTTTCACTGAGGACTGTTCGCCTGTTGGCTGTTTGTGTTTCACTGAGTACTTTTGTGTTGCATTACTGTTTTGCATTTTTTCGTGATGGTGAATTCTGGGGGGTCTGGGGGGGGGCTACACAAATGAGGGTAGATTCACCAGGGGCTGCTGCTCCTTTAAGGTGGACATTCAGAGTGCTGACGTAGGCACTGCGGAGAGTTTCCGGGGTGGAGCCATGTTTGCAGCAGCCTAGTGGTTAACTGGTTGCCATGGGAGATTGTGCTGTATCGGTGTCATTTTGTGTGGCGAGTAAACGGAATTGACTCGACTCGATCTCTCCGTCTCCTCATTCCTGCACTCCCACAAGGTAATATTTTCACTTTTTCAATTTTGCTATTCAATTCGACCATGTCCCTCTGAAGTTTAAATTGTTTGAAAATAGTATTATAGTTGTTAAAATGTTAATTTTGGTGTCAGTCGTTTCCTAACAGACATACTAAAATATGTAATGCATTAATATCCAAATAGCGCATCTATCTAGACAAAATATAGAGTTTAAAAACCAGCGGTCATTTTGACCGCCCATGGTCATTTTGGGTAGGCGTGAAATCCAGGCCGTTCTAGTGTTAAATATATGCATGGGTGTCACGTGTTGCTCCGGCAGCACAGTGGCCATGGTGATATGAAGGCCTCTTTCTTACAGAGAATTCAGAGTAGACCAAAGTCACCCCAACACCCCCCCGAGTCCCCCGCTGTCCCTGCCACCTTCCTATCAGCAACAGGTTGTGCAAAAGTGTCTGAGTGTGTCAGTTGTGTGGACAGATATGACAGTGCCTTTATGCTCTCCACTCTGTGTGTGTGTGTGTGTGTGTGTGTGTGTGTGTGTGTGTGTGTGTGTGTGTGTGTGTGTGTGTGTGTGCGTGTGTGTGTGCGCGTGTGTTCCCTTGTCGCGGCTGTTGGGTGTTGACAGTGTGTGGCTCCGTGCTGTGTTAAATGGGAGTGTCCAGGCTGCTATGAGGCCTCATTCATCAGCCTCACACTGTAGTACAGCCGGCTGCAGAGCAACCACCTGGGACCACACACACACACATCCAGAAACACACACACACACACACACACACACACACACACACACACGCACACCCAGAACCACGCACACACACCTCCAGAAACATACACACACACAGAAACACACACACATAAACAAACACGCACACAAACCTCCAGAAACATACACACACACACACACACACACACACACACACACACACACACACACACACACACACACGCCTCCAGAAACATACACACACACACACACACAAACACACACACATCTCCAGAAACACACACACGCACACACACACACACACACACACACACACACACACACACACACACACACACACACACTACATTGAATACGTTGTTCACAGACATGGGTGCATGTGAACAGACGGAAGTTGAACACACTACCACCCTTTTCCCCCTCGACAAACCAACAACCATCCGCAGCGTGTTGTAAGTCATGAAGGTGTGAAGCTCACGTTGTGCAGCAGATGCATGAGTGAGCCTGGGAGTCACACACCTGTCTTGCAACTCTGTATTTATGTTTAAAAACTCTGCTCAGTTTACCCACCGGCCACCTCGGCTCCACAGCAGGCCTGGCTCCACAGCAGGCCCGGCTCCTGGCTCCACAGCAGGCCTGGCTCCTGGCTCCACAGCAGGCCTGGCTCAGGGGTTCTGGGGCAGAGTTGTGCAGACGGAGTTCGGTGTCGGTTAATGCTGTGTGCAGTTTGCGTGCGCTGAGAGGAAGCCTGAGGCTGGAGGCTCACAGTGAATCCTCCAGACCGGAGGACAAAAGCTGCGGATCTCTTTTATCGCTGCAGTGAGTCTCTCTTCATGCTCCCACGGAGCAACGGGGAGATTAACGCGCCTCCCCCTCCGACCTTGGCTCTCCTCTTTCTGTCCTCCTTCCATTTCTTTATATTTACCTCAAACGTGCAGCCTCTGTGAGGACTTGGTGCTCTTAAGTCAGAGTTCCCTTTCTCAGAGTCTGTGCAAAGGGAAACGTAGGACAAAAGGGCAGATGAAGAAGAAGGGGTGGAAGTTAAGAGAGGCAAAGGGAGACCAAAGGTAGTGAAAGAACAAGAAGATTTCTTTTTCTCTTCTCTTGACGCAATTTTAGCAAGCTTTGACAAACCCACTTTTAATGCCCCAAAGTTCTCAGTGGGTGATGAAGGCCGTGATGAAGATGCTGGAGTAAGTGACTGGAGCATGGACTGTATAGCAAAGATGGACGTAGCGACTGTGACGTCACCCATTGGTTTCTGAGGGGTCATTCAGAAGACTAGCGTTTGGTTTCATGTTCTCTGCCATCTTGCCTCCTATGGGAAAAGATGGCGGGATTAGGTTAAGGCTAGCTATTGCTTAACGACCAAGGCGGTCATTTTGACCTGTAAGAAAAAAAGATACAGACCTGCCGCTCCCTGAATGCTCGTAAAATTGCATATATTTGCATTAAAACGAGTTTTAGATCAATTGCACAAAAAAGTTATGATAACATCGACCCAAAACGACCGTGAGCGGTCAAAATGACCGCGCGTAATTTGCGCGTCACCGTGCGCGTCATGTCAGTATTTATGACGTATGTTGTCGCGTCGTTTCCTTCGCGAAGTTCATTGCTTTGTCCTAGAAACACACTAGCGCCCTCCAGTGCAGAGAAATAGTCTAAACTTGATTTCTGATGATGTCCAACGTGTCTGGGTACAGACGCACCATGACTACCACCGAGGCGCTGCAGCATTTACAGGCGTTGGACAGCGGCCATTTTAAGTTGTTTGAAAAATGGTATTAAACGTTGTTAAAATGTTAATTTTGGTGTCAGTTAGTTTCATAACAGACGTACTAACATATGTAATGCATTGATATCTCAACTGGGTGTTTATCTTGACAGAATATAGAGTTTAAAAACCGTGGCGGTTAAAATGACCACCCACGGTCGTTTTGGGTCGGAGTGAAATCCCGGTGGCTGTAGTGTTGGGGTTACTGTTAGGTTAAGGTTAGGGTTCGGTTGGGGCTGTGTTCGGTTAGCTTTGGTATTTTTCTGCCCCCCCCGTGTTGCAAAGGCACAACACCACAAAAACGTGACTGGTCCGTTGCAGTGATGGTCCTGGAGCAACATTCATTATGGTGTCATGAGAACAACACCGATATCAGAGTCCAGCCAATGGCCTTTGGCGTCCACCATGATCAATCTCGCGTTCCTCCGCTGAAATTCGCCATGTTGATGAGCAAACCCTGGTACCAACTTGAGCAAACATGGCAGTGCCGGAGCGATGAACATGGCGCTAACATGAGTTTTGTTTTTCTGGATCAAGCGATCACATGTTTCAAAACAGTCACAGTGTGCATCCTGATCTCTCCATTAAGCCCCACGCCGAGGACGGGGGTGTCTCCGGTGTCGCCCTTTCCCCGGCCTTCACTTTTTAACGAGGTTAATCTTCTGGGCTACGGCCTCCGTTTCAAGCTGACATCAAAAGCGTGTTTTGACAGCGAGAAAACATGTTTTCTGTTTCCCCGCGACCTCCTGACTCCTGCTAAGTAATGCGCGCAGCCTGACTCCCCTCGCTCCTTCCTCACCCCGTGCATATTCTGTCAGCGCGGTGGACTGGAGAGGGAGGAGAGAGAGACGCGCTCCTAGCCTTCATGTTTGTGTTTCTTCTTTTCTGCATTGGCGGTGGGGATTACTGAATGGTGTGAAAAGCGGGCGATGCCGCACACGAGGATGTTGCTCCACAAGGTCAAAGGGCAGAAAGTGCGCGAGGAGAGAAGCCGAGGGAAGAGTGAAAGTTGGTCTGTGTTATTGATCAAAGTGTTGTCGGTGCAGAAGTGGAGGAGGGCCTTCAGGGCTGCAGAGGTTAAAATGTCCTGTCAGGGAAAAGAAACCCGCCCTGACACTTCCTGTCTAAGTAAGTACGTTAATTATAAGGGGTCGGGGGAGCCGATTTAATGCCAAGCTGTGATTTTCATGCTGCAGCATTAACCCTGAATCAGGGGCCACGTGTTCCACGTCCCCAAGCAGAACATCCCACTGACATGCAAAATGGGAAAACTACGACAGCAACACCCAGGCTGCAACAAAACAACAACTCGCAGTTATCTGTTCAGCCTTTCTAGCGCACGTATTTCGAAGGACAATTTTTAAGGATTATTGCAGGGGTTTTTTTTTTTTTACAATTTATTTTTATTAATTTTTCTATAATTTCATTTTTACAATTTTACAATTTCTTTTTTATAATTTAATTTGATTATTTAATTTATATGAAAAAGGGATGGAGCATTAACCCGTTCATACAGTCGTGACATTTTGACCTTTTTGAACGAATGAAAAGCCTGCGTTAACTTTGTGTCCTTGTAGTCACTCACTCTCTTCCCCTCTTCCCTTCTCGCTCGCCCTCACCACTTCATTTCACTCCAGTCCTCCTCTTTCCTGCTCTCTCCCCCTCTCTCCAATCTGAGGTTGACCTCTTCTTAATTGGCCAGCCGTCTGTCCTCCCGGGGGGCGGGGCTTGTGATTGACAGGTGTGATAATCAGTGTAATGACGGCTCGTCGTGACAGCGAGTCCAGATGCTCGTCAAGGTGTTGAAGGCCTGCAGGAGAACAGTGTGTCTCACCATCATTGCTGTTTTTACATAAGGTGTGTGTGTGTGTGTGTGTGTGTGTGTGTGTGTGTGTGTGTGTGTGTGTGTGTGATACATATCGTCTCATTGTGACCATCCGTCCCTCTTCAAGGCGATTTTTTTGTTCACCGGAGCAGAACACCACTCTCACCTCCAACCCTCTCCCTCTCCTCTTTCCTCCTTTACTCTCTCCTTTCTTACTACTCACCTCCTCCTTTCCAGCCTTCACTCCTTTCTTCTCCTCCTTTTGACTCATCAGTTCTCTTTTTCATATCCTCTCTTTTTTCCTCTCTTCCTCTCTCCTTCTTTTGTATTACCTCTCTGCACCTCCTTTCTACTATTCTCTGCTCCTCTTCCCTCTAATTTCCCTTTAGTTTCTCTATCTTTCTTACTACTCAACTCTTCTTCTCCTTTCTAGCCTTCACTCCTTCTCCCCATTTCTCCTGACGACTCCTTGGTTGTGTCTCCTCTCTTCTTTCCATCTTTTGTGACACGTCTCTGCACCTGCTCTCTTTTCTTCTTTTCTCTCCCCATGTCTCCTCTCCTGATGTCTCCCCCTGATCTTCCTCTTCGCTCCTCTCTTCTTCTTCACGTTCTTACTTCCTACTTACTACTCCACTCTTCTTTTCCTTTGCAGCCTTCAGTCCTTTTCTCCTCCTAATGACTCCTTTGTTCTTTCTGCAACTCTCCTCCTTTTATGTCTCCTCTCTGCACCTTCTTTTCTCTCCCCACGTCTCCTTCCTTGTTTCTCCTCCTCTCTTCTCACCCGTGGAGTCATGGAGGTGTCATTAGCGCCGCATGCTAATTAGTCCGGTTGCAGCTAATTGTGTTTCTGACGCTGCGTCTCCGGGGAGGCCGGCTCTGCTAATTTCAATGAGGGTAAACAAGCAAAGCTCTCCCCTCTGACGGCGATGGATTAATTAGAGACCGTCCAGCACATGTGAGGATGGAGGGATGCGGTGGGATGCGGTGGGATGTGAGGACAAGATGCGCAGCAGAGAGTGAGAGAGAGAGAGAGAGAGAGAGAGAGAGAGAGAGAGAGAGAGAGAGAGAGAGAGAGAGAGAGAGAGCGAGAGAGAGAGAGCGATGGGGGGGCGATCAAGGATGGGGGGGTTGAGGAAATGGGGCAGAGGAGGCAAACAAGAGGTCGCTTTCATTCCCGTCACACGGCACCCCAGATAGCAAAACCGCTGTGGCCTGGACCCGTCCCAGACCCGACACTTTCATCCGGCCCACATACCACGTGGAATGATGGCTCTTGGGCGGTCCACTCCTGTTTGCCAGATCTGAGCCAGAACCAAGCCATCGCAATACCACGTGCGCCACATATTGGCCAAAGGTGGCCATATTTGTTTTGTGATATTTGGGCCATATTCACCATTTACCACACGGGGCACTTCCGGGTCACATCCAGACTACATGTTGCCCAGAGCACCGCAGCTTTGCCAGAAAAGGCCCACGTTTGGTTTGGCATTTTTGGGCCATATTGGCTTTTATACATGTGGGCCACTTCAGGCTCACATCCATTTTGTCAGGGCCAGAAGAAGGCCATCAGTGCCGCATCATTGCCTGAAGTGGCCCACATCCGGATGCTATCTGGTGCTTGGACACTCGTGCTCCTTTTAGGAAACTCCCATCGTGTTTATTCAGCTCCTCACGACGCCCTGCTGGCGATTGACGCCCCAAAACAGGTCGTTTCTTGCAACAATTCCTGGAATGCTGCAATAACACGGAGAGAGTACCACATCCCGGGGAAGAGTACAACCACCGTGTTCAGCAGCTCTGCAGGGCAAGGTCAGATGTGGGGCAGGGGTCGTTTGGGGGTATTTGGGATTGTGCAGGGCAGCAGAGAGTGGGGCTGAGTTTTCGCGGTCTTATTGTGGATAAAACCCAGCAACCCCACAGTCACGCTGAAGGTGTTGTTTAAAGGTCTCCCACAGGGACCTGCGGTGACCCAGAAGCTCCTCCCCGGTGTCTTGACTGGTCTCTAATGACCGTGTCGGAGTTTTAGTCCCAGCCCCCCCCCCCCGCCACCGCATGGAGATAGTGAAGCTGCTCATCACATACTCACACAGCTATACACCTGTCTCTCTCTCTCTGTGCTATCTGTCTGTCTCTCTATCGATTCCTCTGCCTCTATCTATCTGTCTCTCTGAATACCTGTCTCTCTATCTGTCTCTCTGACTATTGGTCTCTCTGGGGTATCTGTCTCTGTCTCTCTGAATACCTGTCTCTCTATCTGTCTCTCTGACTATTGGTCCTTCTGGGGTATCTGTCTCTGTCTCTCTATATCTGTCTATTTGTCTTGCTGGCGATCTGTCTCTCCAACTATCGGTCTCTCCGTGCTGTCTGAGGGTTGCAAACCTCCACATGTCAGTCCACAGACAGTATCTTGCTCTCTCTCTTTTCACCTAATTAATCACACCATCACACCTCACACTTAATACCATCACACTTCACACTTAATACCATCACACTTCACACCTCACACCATCACACCATCACACTTAATACCATCACACCTCACACTTAATACCATCACACCTCACACTTAATACATCACACTTCACACCATCAAACCTCACACCTCACACTTAATACCATCACACCATCACACCTCACACCATCACACCATCACACCATCACACCATCACACCTCACACCATCACACCATCACACCTCACACCATCACACCATCACACCTCACACCATCACACCATCACACCTCACACCATCACACCAACACACCATCACACCTCACACCTCACACCATCACATCTCACACCATCACACCACACACCATCACACCATCACACCTCACACCTCCCACCATCACACCTCACACCATCACATCTCACACCATCACACCTCACACCATCACACCATCACACCTCACACCATCAAACCTCACACCATCACACCTCACACCATCACACCTCACACCATCACACCTCACACCTCACACCATCACACCATCACACCTCACACCATCACACCATCACACCTCACACCATCACACCTCACACCATCACACCATCACATCACACCATCACACCATCACACCTCACACCATCACACCTCACACCAACACACCATCACACCTCACACCATCACACCTCACACCATCACACCATCACACCTCACACCATCACACCTCACACCTCACACCATCACACCTCACACCTCACACCATCACACCTCACACCATCACACCTCACACCATCACACCATCACACCTCACACCATCACATCTCACACCATCACACCTCACACCATCACACCTCACACCATCACACCATCAAACCTCACACCATCACACCTCACACCATCACACCTCACACCATCACACCTCACAGCATCACACCTCACACCATCACACCTCACAGCATCACAGCTCACACCATCACACCATCACACCTCACACCATCACACCTCACACCTCACACCCTCACACCTCACACCATCACACCTCACAGCATCACACCTCACACCATCACACCACACACCCTCACACCTCTCACACTCACACCTCACACCCTCACACCTCACACCTCACACCATCACACCTCACACCCTCACACCTCACACCCTCACACCTCACAGCATCACACCTCACACCATCACACCTCACACCATCACACCTCACAGCATCACACCCTCACACCATCACACCTCACAGCATCACAGCTCACACCATCACACCTCACACCATCACACCTCACACCATCACACCTCACACCATCACACCCTCACACCTCACACCATCACACCTCACAGCATCACACCTCACACCATCACACCATCACACCTCACACCTCACACCATCACACCTCACACTATCACACCTCACACCATCACACCCTCACACCTCACACCATCACACCTCACACCCTCACACCCTCACATCTCACACCATCACAACATCATACCTCACACCATCACACCGCACGGTAGAAGCAATTTGGCGGTCTGAGTGAGGTGTGCTTGATTTGCACTCCTCTATCCTCACTTTCCCCCTCCTTCTGGTTTCTACTATCTGGCACCCCCCCCCCCGTCCCATCCATTTATCTCTGCGTGAAGCTGACATGTGTGACAGGTTTTTTTCCCTCAGTCCAGTGTCTAAGTGGAGCCATTAAGTTGGGTGATCACCAGCACACTGAGAGGCTCGCCTCTGTTGCCCCGGCCGTGCCAGCACGCTGCGGGGTCGACCATTAGCATCTATAGCGGATGCCGTGGTGGCAGACCATGCTCATTAATCCCGAACCGGCTGAAGTATCCCTCTTCTTAACCCCCCATGAGATGAATGGACTAATGGACTTTCAATACAGGGCACACTTAAGCACGCGTGGCACACACACACACACACACACACACACACACACACACACACACACAGGTAAATGCACACTCAGAGCTCATGGTCTGGTGCTTGGGAGTTCCTCCCACACTCTTTCCACTCTTTTCCAAGAGGCACTTGATGACAGCATTTAGGTGTGTGTGTGTGTGTGTGTGTGTGTGTTGGAGAGTTGCCAATACTGTGATGGATGCTTACAGTTCAGAACATCTTAAAGTGGAGCTTTCTTAAGTGTTTGTGTGTGTTTGTATGTAAAGTTTTGTCACCTGAATGGGCATAGCTAGTGCTTGTGTACGAGAGAGAGAGAGAGAGAGAGAGAGAGAGAGCGAGAGAGAGAGATTAGCAGGATTTATGGGTGTAATAATGGGATCTTGGTGGCTTGCCGTTGACACTGAGACATTCTTTTCATTCACCCTCCATTATTTAGCGATGGAGCGGGGGGGGGGCAAGAGGCAATTGGCTCCTGCTGCGTACACTGTGGTAATCCCTCCAGTCTATATATCTATATACACACACACACACACACACACACACACACACACACACACACACACACACACACACACACACACACACACACACACACACACACAGACATACGTAAATCTATCTGTCTTTCAGGAATCAGGAAGAGTTTATTGTCACTGTGTACTTGCATACACTAAAACACAGTCAATTCCAGGCAGGCCGCCGCCAGACCGCCCTCGCTGTTATCGAAACTGCCGGTCTGCATGGGCTAGCGGTTAGCTTAGCCTGCCCCGCTTCCGCGTCCCGTCAGACCGCCCGCGGTGCTTCCTTCTCAGGCGCAGCGCCAGGCAGGGCCGTGGTCCTTGGGCCCACCAGACGCGGCAGACCAGAATCTCCCAGCCGATCCAACGCCAGCTCTCCCAGCCGATCCAACACCAGCTCTCCCAGCCGATCCAACACCAGCTCTCCCAGCCATTAAACGGGGAAAAAAAATCTAAGATCAAACTAAAAACGTCACAAACAACACAAACTTACGACGTAGACATGGACGAAGAGCCTGCATGGTCGGTGCTGGGTGAAGCTGCTGCAAACGTGAGCTCGCGCCGCCATCTTCCCACACCGGACACATGGGTTTCCTCACCCCTCTTGGAAGGTTTCCTCACCCCTCTAGGATTTGCCTTTTACATTCAGGCCCCAGTCGCGCCAGAAATTGGCAGTTTTGTTTTGTTTGGGTTTTGTGTTTTGTTGATGTGTCCTTGCGGCACCACAAACTTGGCAGCCAAAAATACTATCCATCCATCCATCCATCCATCCATCCATCCATCCATCCATCCATTATCCAGACCGCTCATCCTGCTCTCAGGGTCGCGAGGATGCTGGAGCCTATCCCAGCAGTCATTGGTAGGCAGGCGGGAAGACACCCTGGACAGGCCACCAGGCCATCACAGGGCTAATTAGGGTGTGTTGGGTCTAATCAGGGTGTGTAGGGTGTAATCAGGGTGTGTAGGATGTAATCAGGGTGTGTAGGGTGTAATCAGGGTGTGTAAGGTGTAATCAGGGTGTGTAGGGTGTAATTGGTGTGTAGGGTTTAATCAGGGTGTGTAGGGTGTAACCAGGGTGTGTAGGGTGTAACCAGGGTGTGTAGGGTGTAATCGGGGTGTGTAGGGTGTAATCAGGGTGTGTAGGGTGTAATCAGGGTGTGTAGGGTGTAATCAGGGTGTGTAGGGTGTAA
>JAJHIY020001207.1:32500-36330 GCA_022114975.2 Lampris megalopsis
AACAGCCATTGATCATTTTTTTGGAGATGGTGGTGAGCACTGCTGCCTCACAGTAGGAGGGTCCCGGGTTTGATTCCAGTCCATCTGTCTGGAGTTTACACTTTCTCACCCTGTCTGTGTGGGTTTCCACAGGCTGAAGACGTGTTGGGTGAAATGGAGACTCTGGCGTCAGTGTGTGTGTGTGTGTGTGTGTGTGTGTGTGTGTGTGTGTGTGTGTGTGTGTGTGTGTGCGTGTGTGCGTGTGTGTGTGCGTGTGTGCGTGTGTGTGTGCGTGTGTGTGTCCGTGATAGACTGGTCACCTATGCAAAATATCTTCCTGCCTTCCATCCAATGCATGCTGGGATAGGCTCCAGCCACCTGCGTCCCCGAACTGGATAAATGGGCATAGATGGTGGATGGATGGATGAATACGCCATAGATGATGGATGGATGGAAAATTGGATGGAAGGATTTTCCCCAATGGTCATGTTAAAGTGGAACAATCAAGGTTTTCAGCTCTATCTATCTATCTATCTATCTATCTATCTATCTATCTATCTATCTATCTATCTATCTATCTATCTATCTATCTATCTATCTATCTATCTATCTATCTATCTATCTATCTATCTATCTATCTATCTATCTATCTGTCTCTCTGTCTGTCTGTCTGTCTGTCTGTCTGTCTGTCTGTAGCTGTAGCTGTAGCTGTAGGGATAACACCATCAGCATTCATCCAGGGAAGTCTTCTCTGCGACTCTGTGACTCAGGGCCTTTTGACATGAGGTGCTACTGCTTCGTACCGTGCCTGAGTACGACAGCCCCCACCCCGCCGCTCAGCCTTCACATTAGTGATGTTGTTCCGTACCCGAGTCCATTTGCATACCTACACACGAGATCAGTGCATGCTGCATGCAAACACGGGTTTCGAAGGAGACAGGCGGTGGTGAGAAATGCCTTTGTAGCATAACAATCCACTTCCGTGTTTTGGTCCAGTTGGTTTCACACCTGATGTGAATTTACACGAGCACACGTGAACCGAACTGGAGTACACCTTTTCAAGGTGACCATACGGCACGCAGTGTTCACACTCCTCAAATGGCAGTGTTGGGCAGTAACGTCGCTCTGGTTGATAGCAAACTGGGAACTGTGATGTCTGCCATCAACCAGAGACAGTGAAACATGTATTGTTTATTTGCCCACCATATGCAAGAGAGAGAATCATACTGAAATCTATGGTGGAACAAAAAGGAACTGTGCACATGGACCTGAAATCCATTTTCACGGGGAACGCTGGAAATGATGTCCTTGGGTGTATCTTCACCTTTCTCAGGGATACTGGACTGGTGGAGAGGATATAACTTAAGGACTCTTTACTGTAACAGTAGGTGGCGATAATGCGCCATCTGGTTGAAATTCGCCATTAATCAAGAAGAAGGAGGAGGAGGAGTTGTTGTTACTGGTTTCTGAATCAGTAGGAGCGGAACTCTTGTATTGATCAAGTAGTTAGGGTAGGCCTAGTTTTTTTTCCGACCCGCATTCCGGGAACTCTGCTTCAGATTGGCTAGTACTCGTTGCCTCCGTTGATTAGGTTGGTTAAGGTTAGGGTTAGGGTGGGGTTAGGGATAGGGTTAGCCAATCAGAGATAGAGTGGGGGCGGGTCTTCCCGGAATCCAGGTGGGAAAAATAATAACGCGTTGGGTAGCGCCCATACAAGCTACGTTTCCCCAAACAAGGTCGAGCGTAGTGGGGCTTTCTGCTGCGGTCTGAAATAAGACCTCGTCCACACGTATACGACTAATTTTGAAAACAGGGTTTTTCCTTCTCTGTTCTTAAAAAATCCTGTCCACATAAACAAAGTGAGAGAAAAAAAAAAACTCCGTCCAAATGAAACCGCAAAAACACGCTACTCGACACAATGAATGCGCTGTCAAGAGCATGCCAAACCAACAGGTGGCGATGTAACCCGAACCCTAAAGCCATGCTGGCCAATCAGAAGCCAGACCAAAAGGCCAGTAACTTCGTTTTCGTGTCAACGCGTCAACACTGAAAACGGAGTTTCTGAAAAGCTTCACTCTGGAGGGCGTTTTCCAAAAGGTCCGGTTTCAGCGACCTAAAACGCAGTTTGCGTGTTGACAAAAGGCCAAAACGTTTTCAAAAATACCCGCGTACGTGTGGGGCGTCAAACGGCTCAGGATCAGGAAGTGACGCCATCGCCATACACGGACCCGTATACGATATTATGAACCCTACATAGGCCTCGCCAAAATCCAGAATCCTACTATGGCCACGCCAAGACCCGATGCCTCTGATTGGCTAGTACTCGTTGCCTCCGTTGGTTAGGTTGGTTAAGGTTAGGGTTAGGGTGGGGTTAGGGATAGGGTTAGCCAATCACAGACAGAGTAGGGCGGGATTTTGGCGAGGCCTATGTAGGGTTCATAATATCGCGACCCGTATAGGTAGCCGACGGAGTGGGGTTGCCAAGATGGCGGAGTGGGCGGTGGTACTGTTAGGAAGACTCAGAGACCGCTTAATTAAAATCATTCAAAACTTCGAAAACTTAGTCAAACGTCAACATTATGTGGTTGTATTCGTGCACGAAGCCTTTACATCAGTTTAGCACAGCCAAGTCCCTTTTGTCATGGCGAGAGAACTAGCTAGGTGCTAGCAATGGCCGAGGCGACTCGTCAGCTGCTCTTCAACAAGCGCGCGATGATGAGGAGGCTGTTGGCTGGATGGAGCGAGGAGAAGAACAATCCCCTAACCTGGCTCGTGACTCACGACCTGACATGCGTCATACTCCGGTGAAAAGCTCGCACTCGAACAGACCAAAAAAAAAAAAAAGCCGACAAGAACACGTCACGTCCCGAGCCTAGGTTGATGACCGCCATGACTGCGACTTGTCTGATGCAGGTGAACACACACACACACACACAACACGTGCTTTTTGTTAATATGTGGAGCACGTTTTTTTTTGCCATTTGGTTTGTGGAGCAGTGAGCGCGGAGAGCACAGCTTATTATTTGATAAGTAGTTGAACTTTTTTGTTTTCTTTTGCCTGCCGAATTGTTTGACTGGCAGTTGTACTGATCACATTGCCTTGGGGCAAAAGCAGTGTTGTCGCGAATTCGGGGGGCAGCCGCAGGAACCGGCACAGCCGGGACGCGAACCCGTGTCTCCCGCACCGCGGGCGACAGCGGTAACCAGTCGACGAAATGGTCCGACCCGTTCGTCAGGGACCAACGTGTCTACTTATCCATGCACGTTACACTACCCCCCCCCCTTTCGGGAAGCGCGTCCCCTTGCTTCAGCGTATCAGCGCCCTCACGCCTCTGGGCGCACGCGCTTCCGATGACCTCACGGTCTCACCATCCCACTTCTGACACCAATGTAGCGAGTTAAGGCGAGGGCAGCTCGGGACGCCGCGTCCGGGACGCGAACCCGTGTCTCCCACTCCGCAAGCGACAACGTTAACCAAGGGTCCGACCCGTTCGTCCGGGACCAACATGTCTACTTATCCATGCGCGCTACCGTATTACCTGTTGCCATGTGGCTGTAGTTTAGCGCGCTACCGTATTACCTGTTGCCATGTGGCTGTAGTTTAGCGCGCTACCGTATTACCTGTTGCCATGTGGCTGTAGTTTAGCGCGCTACCGTATTACCTGTTGCCATGTGGCTGTAGTTTAGCGCGCTACCGTATTACCTGTTGCCATGTGGCTGTAGTTTAGCGCGCTACCGTATTACCTGTTGCCATGTGGCTGTAGTTTAGCGCGCTACAGTAGCTTCAGTGTAGTGAAGCTGCATTTAATGAAGACTAAACTGGTAGTTTAGCTCAACATCGTCGTGTCGTG
>JAJHIY020001208.1:0-36180 GCA_022114975.2 Lampris megalopsis
CACGACACGACGATGTTGCAAATGATCTTCGGGATTATTGTTATCGGCGTTATTGGCTTGTTGTCTGACCTGGTGTTCAAAGCGGTTAACCGTCGCCTGTTTATGTGGAGCTCACTGTAATGCACTATCCCAAACTCAGCATTCGCCAGTGGAACGGGTATTCCGGGGGCCAAACGGGGAGCAAACCCAGGCGCTGTTGCCGGTAGATTACCCGGTGAATGAAAACGATTTCATTACCATTCTTTGGCCCGTCCGGCTGTGGCAAATCGACTTTACTGCGCATTGTTGCCGGGCTGGATACCCCAACAAATGGGGAAGTGTGGCTGGATGGGCGAACGGGTGGAAGGCCCGGGTGGCAGACCGCGGAATGGTCTTTCAAAGCTACACGCTGTTTCCCTGGCTGACAGTTGAGCAAAACATCCGTTTCGGTCTGCAGGAACGCGGCATCAGCAAGGCGGAACAGAAAGCCCGCAGTGATTATTTTATTCATAAAGTGGGGCTGCGTGGCTTTGAACAGCACTTCCCCGCGCCAGTTATCTGGCGGTATGCAACAACGTACTGCGATTGCCCGCGCACTGGCGAACGACCCGAAAGTGCTACTTGATGGATGAACCCTTCGGTGCGCTTGATAACCAAACCCGGGTCATGATGCAAGAGCTGTTGTTATCAATTTGGGAGGCGTCGCGCAAACCGTACTCTTTGTCACGCACGATATTGACGAAGCCATCTTTATGGCAAATAAAGTAGCTATCTTCAGCGCCCGTCCTGGCCGAATCAAGACGGAAGTGCCGGTTGATTTTCCACATCCACGGGATTACCGGCTGAAAACATCGCCAGAGTTTATGGCGCTCAAGGCGCGCGTAACTGAAGAAATTCGGGCAGAAACCATGCTGGCACACTAACTGAGTGGTACTGGCTCACCGGCATGTTAGTGTGGGCCCGTAGCAACAGGTTGCCTGAGAGCGGGTGCTCGCAGGGCGTTTAAACTAAACGATTTTTTTTCGCCAAACTTGTATATACAGGAATAGACTATGGCTGCAACTACCCCGCACTTAATCCGTTGTGAACTTCACCCAGGCCAGGCAGGGCTGGCAGAATTACGCCAGATTTACCAGGGTAATGTACAACTGGCACTGGCAGAAGACGCCCCGGGCCAGTATTGAGGCTGCACAACAACGAGTGCTGGATATTGTTGATACGGTGAGGTGGTTTACGGCATTAACACCGGGTTTGGCAAACTGGCGGCAAACCCGTATTCCGGCAGACCGCCTGGCTGAATTGCAACGCAATCTGGTGTTGTCTCACAGTGTTGGCGTGGGCAGTGATTTACCGGATAACGTAGTCACGGCTGGTGATGGCAACCAAGGTGCTGAGCTTAGCCGCGCGGGCCATTCTGGTATTCGCCCGGAGATTGTCGATGCACTGGTTAGTTTGTTTAATACCGGCGTTATGCCCTGTATTCCGAAAAAGGCTCGGTTGGCGCTTCTGGTGACCTGGCGCCTCTGGCGCATTTATCTCTGATGCTGATTGGCGAAGGCCATGTGCGGGTTAATGGTGAAAAGCTCCCGGCCGTTGAAGGGCTGGCGCTGGCCGGGCTGGTGCCTTTCGAGTTGGGGCCGAAAGAAGGGCTGGCATTACTGAACGGTACTCAGGTTTCCACTTCACTGGCGTTGTACCGGGTTATTTGAAGCGGAACGTGTTTTTGCTGCCGGGTTGATGGCTGGCGCACTTTCGCTGGAGGCGATTAAAGGTTCCGTGAAACCGCTGGATGCGCGTATTCACGAAGCGCGTGGTCAGGCCGGGCAAATCGCTGTGGCGGCGGCATTGCGTGAAGTGCTGGCTGACAGCGAAATTGTGCTTCTCATGTTCACTGTGGCCGGGTTCAGGACCCGTACTCTATTCGCTGTGTTCCACAGGTGATGGGCGCATGCCTGGACAACCTGACGCACGCTGCGCGTATTTTACGTATTGAAGCCAATGCCGCATCCGATAATCCGTTGGTATTTGCCGATAACGGTGATGTGATTTCGGGTGGTAACTTCCATGCGAGCCAGTTGCCTTTGCTGCAGATATTATCGCGCTGGCGGTAGCAGAAATTGGCGCGATTTCTGAGCGCCGTATGGCATTGCTGCTCGACAGCGGTTTGTCTGGCCTGCCACCATTTCTGGTAAAAGATGGCGGGGTTAACTCCGGCTTTATGATTGCTCAGGTGACCGCGGCTGCACTGGCTTCAGAAAACAAATCACTGGCGGCACCCGGGCAGTGTGGACAGCCTGCCTACTTCAGCAAACCAGGAAGACCACGTTTCAATGGCAAACCGGTGCCGCCCGCCGCCTGCGAGATATGTGCTTTAACACCAGCGTGGTGGTGGGGCATTGAAGCTATGGCTGCCGCACAAGGGATTGAGTTTCCACCGCCCATTACACAGCGCCAGCTACCTGGAAGCGGAACTGGCGGCGATTCGCGCTGTTGTGCCATTCCTGGAAAAAGACCGCCTGATGGCGCCAGATATCGAAAATATGCGCCTGTGGGCTTCCCGGTGAACAGTGGCCGGAAGCCATTACTGCGTTGCTGCCAGGCTATAGTTCCTGATTGCCTGTAACCGCATTGTTTGTTTCCTGATGGGGTTGCGCCAGTTGTGGCACAACTCCTTGCTTTTTTAGGTTATCGCCTGCTCAGTCACCGCTCTTGTGAGGTGATTCGCTGCCTGCTTACCCGCGCTTTATCTACGCAGGGTTGCCTGTTTGAGGCGCTGTTTGGTAGCAGTGCGTGGTGAGCATCAGCGGGGGGGCGTTCAGGCCAGTATGCGATTACTTTTATTGTCATACACAAACATACAAATTAGGGAGAAATACTATGAGCGCTCAAAACATCATTTTCCCGGCCCAGATACTGCGGGGGGCCGGGAGTGATTGCTCAGCTTGGCGAAATATGTGCTAAGGCGGGTGAGCGGGCATTAGTGATTGGCGGGCATCAGGCCCTTTCGGCCACTGAATCCACTATTCGTGAACAGCTTAGCTCAAGTGGTGTAGCCCTGGTGGGTTGTTGAGTGGTTTGGTGGGCAGTCCAGCGAAAGCAATATCACCCGCCTTGCGGGTTGTGTCGAAACACTGGGGGGCAGATGTCATTATTGGCGTTGGTGGTGGAAAATCCCTCGATACCTGTAAAGCAACAGGCGTGGCGGCGCATGTGCCAGTGATTACCGTACCTACCATTGCAGCCACTTGTGCGGCGGTTACCCCACTCACCATTCGTTACCATGATGACGGGCATTTCCGCGATCTCTACCCCACTGAGCCAGGCGCCTCATGCCGTAATTATCGACAGCGAATTACTGGCGCGGGCACCTCTGCGCTGGCTGGCTGCAGGACTGGGCGACACGCTGGCAAAATGGTACGAATTCCGCGCTATTGGCGAACAGCATACTCACCTGAGTGGGATTGCCAGCGCATCCAGCGCTAACAGCCGTATTTGTTTATGACCTGATTGCCACGTTTGGCGCCGAAGCCTGTAAAGCTGCCCGTGCCGGGCAATCGAACGCAGCGCAGGAACAAGTGCTGGATGCCATTTTTTATGTTCGCCGGGCTGACATCGCTAATGAGCAGTGGCGCACATTCGCTGCTGCCGCACACGCAATTTATGAAGGCTTTACTGTTTGCGACAAAACCCGGAATTCGGCCATGGTTTATTAGTGGGTTTTGGCAACCTGTGCCTGCTGGCGCTGGAAAACCGCAGTGTACGAGGAGATACGGGAGGCCATCGCCCTGGCCCATGCCTGCGCCGTACCGCTGCGCCTTGCTGAAATTGCCGACCTTAATCCGAATGAACTGGACGCCATTGTTCAGGAATCGGTTATCGCGCCAGATATGCAAAATATGCCAGGAAAAGTAACACCGCAGGCGCTTTACCAGGCGATTGACCGGGTAACGCGGCTGGCCGGAGGCTACCTGGCGGGGGCAACCCGCTGTTGTGTAATCATTTTGCGTCAGCCCCCTGGCTGGCTGCGCCATTGCGCCTTTGTTAGCGTGAAGAACAGGCGCGCAGAAGGGTATTCCGGGTCTGCTACTTCTCGTTCAAAATGAAAGCCGGTTTTTTCCAGTACATGTTGTGAAGCACTGTGCCCCGGGCGTATTACTGCTGAAATTTCACTAAGCTTACCTTGCTCAAAACCCCATGCCACCACTGACCGGGCAAATTCCGTTGCCAGCCCTTTTCCCCACCACTGCGGGGCAAAGCGGTAGCCCAGATTATTGATGTGGTAACCGCAGACAACACGCGGTGTTAACCCACCAAAGCCAATAATTTCATGCGGGTTTTCCTGAAGAAGAATTGCCCAGTGCCCAAACCCGGGCTGGTTGCTGTGTTCCAGCCAGGAACGCAATATTCCCCGGGCATAATCCAGGGAAGGATAAGGCCCGGCAGGGTTGAATTGCTGGGTTTGCGGGTCGCCATAAATACGAAACAGACAATCGACATCACCGGGGATGACGGGGCGCAGCAGTAAGCGGGACGAAGTGAAATGCATACTTTACCTTTTTGCAGATAAACCAGTGCAGCACGGGAAGTATCCGGGGCTCTTTTTTGTACAGAATAGTTGGTTTGCCAGGATGATATCTACCTTCATCAGCGTGGATTAATCGTTTTCTGCACTCTCCGTGTTGAGTGTGTCAGGAACAAACTCTGCTAAATAATCTAAATCGTATGCTGTGGTATCAGCCCATGTCATTTGCCATTCATGTGTGTTTATTTGGTGCTTTTATATTAAATAAATAACAAATTTTTTTGTAATCACATAAAGATAAAGTGATTTTAAGTCAAATTACCAATCGGTTAGTATTGCATCAGTTTGAACCACAAATATGACAAGGAAAAGGAATGCGACGTCAATATACCAGTGAACTTCCCTCCGGTATTTGGTCAGGTCATGTTTTTAAAAACAGGAGAACGGACTAATGGGGGCGACGGGGTTTTACCTGCGGGTGGGCGATTCGACTACCTGCGGGGGAAAGATACTGACCGGGGATGAAACGCTGAGCTGGTATGGTGTGGCGGGGGCACGGGAAGGTGACCTTGTATCGTGCGGCCAGCATCCGGGAGTGTACAGAATTCTGGGTGGTACACCGGATTCATGGGACGACGGCAGAAGGCTGGCAGGAACACTGGACAGTGTAAGCTCCTGTCCGTGCCGTGCACGGTTTATACACACAATCCCGGATTGTTATATCAGAGATGATACGCCCGAAGAGCAGGCAGAAAAGGCACCATTGCCTGCGCCTGTTACTCAACTGGAACAGCAGGAGGCCGGGGAAAAACGACCGGCAGAAGAACGTGACCGCCACCGGGTATTTGCCAAATCGTGCCTGCGTGGTGAGGGCTGTAATGATGCCGGTGAAGCGCCAGAGCCCCATACCAACTTTGGCGAAATGGCATTTTATCAGTCCGTTCCTCCTGCCGAACCCGCATCAGATACGGATGTTCCTCAATATGCTCAGACTGCCAGGAAAAAGAAACCTGGTGAAGATATTCCAAAGCCGAAGCAGCGAAGCGCCCTGTATAAATGGCTGAACGGTGATCACGAAGAAATCGAATATCAGCGGGCAACGGCTGCAGCGACAAGTGCTGCTAATGCTCAAATGGCTATTGAAGGTGCCAGCGTTCTTGGGTTGGTAGGTGGAAATGCCATCACGTCAGGAACGTGGGCGGTAAAATTTGGGGAAATGGCAACCGGACTCGGAAGAATAGCCGCCAGCGGCCCCGGTGCTCCCATTGCAGCAGTCGTGATGGGAATGATGCCCGGAAGAGTCAATGACGGTGAACAGGACTTTATTGACCGCATGCGTCTGGAACAGATGCGTGAAGCACCAAGCCGTGTACGTTATACATGGGAACAAGATGATAAAGGTAATCCTGTTCCTCATGGCTGGCATACACCACCCGGCAAAGACAGGGTGCGTGTGCGTAAAATGGAGTGGGACAGCAACCGAAAGGCGTATACGTTCACCACAGAGGAAGAGCCGCGTATTACGATTATCTGGACGCCAGACAGTTCAGGAGTCAATGTTCCGTCAAATACAGGCAACCAGAGCCCGGTAAGGATACCAAACCCGGTTATTGTTGAACCGCTGCCGGAAAATACCGGTATAGAGGCGACAACCAGCCCGGCACCGGAAGAAAAGACATTTGCGGATTATATTCTTATCCTGCCAGTATCGGATATTCCGCCGATTTATATATATCTTAGCTCTGTTCTTAAAGGGAAGGAAGCAGCGGAAGCAGCTAGAAAGCTTGGGTATGACCGCCGCGTTTCTGCGAATAAAGTGCCATTTAACTCTCATGGACAACCAGCGTTCTTTAATGGAAAAGATTATATAACTCCTGACGTTGATGGACACAACGTATCTTATGGTTGGAAAAAAATCAGTAAAAGAGGCGTTCGTTTAGGAACATATGACAAAGATTTAAATAGAATAAAGGGGTGATAATATGTTCGGTATTTTTACAGAAAATAAAGCTATTCAATCGGCATTTAATGAAATAGTTTTGCCAGCTAAAATAGTTATTGGAAATTTTGATGAAGGGATGCAAATACCATTAACATATTGGAGTATTAAGCAATATCAAGAGAGCTGGATTGAAAATATTAAACAGGGTTTAAAAAAACGCGATCATTCAGTTCTGGCTGTATCTATGTACAGTCCAGAAACAGTTAATTTTATATTCTCATGGGTTCTTTATTATAAAGATGCACAAGTTATCATTCAAAATAAAATGATTTTGTGGCTGGTGAGATACAAGATTTTTCTGTTCATAAGTTAAATGAATATGCAGGGGAATATGATGCGTATTCAGAAGGTGAAAAAGTATCAGAGTGGTACACTACTATTGATGAGGTAAAAGAATTTATGTTATATCTTGAAAGTAAGTTATTATAAAACCATATATTGAGCAGTGCATTAATACATGTGCTGCTTTTCTATCTTAGGATTTAATGTTCCTAATAAATATGATTTTTATCTTGATGGCTAATTTGTGAGTGATTTGTTTTTGGACCCGCAGAAAGAATTTAAGAAACTATCAAATAATATGGAAATACCGAAGGAAATAGAGCTGTTATATGAGTGGATAGATGAAATGGCCTTGTTGAAGACTGGGATAACAATACGCTTGGGATAACAGATGAAGGTAAACAAGCCAAAATCCGGGATGCCAAAGAAGGTGTTTGTGTTGGTCGCCGTATTGTTGATGAAGTCAAAGAATGGACCGTGCTGGGCAACGGTAATCAGAAAGTTGTTCGCGTCACCTATACGTGGAAATTAACTGATGTGACCCGACCCACGTAATGTGGACACAGCCTAAGCGAGGTTTTCGTTTTCAAATTGTTCCGGGCTGAGTTCCCTCAAAGTGATCTACTATTCTGCGTAGCTATTTAGAAAGTGGTGAAAGCATCTGCATCAAAGATTACGGCTATTACCTCCCTGTCAGAAGCTGACGATGATTTGGACAGAGAACAAATGATAAACAGCTACAGAAGGTTATTTTCTGAACTCAGCGAGATAGGTAAAGTGACCGTCAATTCATTAATGCCCTAAGCTGAAAGCGTCATCATTGTTTTTTTGTTTTTTGTAAATTCATAACAAACAACGATTTTAAGTCAAATTAATGATCGGTTAGTATTGCATCAGCTTAACCACAATATGACAAGGAAAAGGAATGCGTCGTCAATATACCAGTGAATTTCCCCCCGGTATTTGGTCAGGTCATGTTTTTAAGAACAGGAGAACGGACTAATGGGGGCGATACCACAGAGGAAGCTCCGCGTATTACTATTATCTGACGCCAGACAGTTCAGGAGTCAATGTTCCGTCAAATACAGGCAACCAGAACCCGGTAAGGATACCAAACCCGGTTATTGTTGAACCGCTGCCGGAAAATACCGGTATAGAGGCGACAACCAGCCCGGCACCGGAAGAAAAGACATTTGCGGATTATATTCTTATCCTGCCAGTATTGGATATTCCGCCGATTTATATTTACCTCAGTGAAAATAAAACGTCGTTTGCTCATGGATATAAACATCATCCACCAAAGAATAAATCGTGGAAAGATGTGATTGATAGCACAAAAACAGGGCGAGCTAATTTAAACAAGGTGCAGATATTGCAAGTATTGACCATGATGTATTGGGAAACAGGAACACCGACTACAAATGGTCAAAATTGGAAGATAAAAGAGTTTGATACTGTTCAAGGAGCTTATAAAGGTAAGGAAACCTCGTGGGTTGTGACAAAGGAGTCGCAAGACACAATACACTCTCACCCAATAGATGCTGACGTAGCAAGGAAACTTTTGAAATGATGAAAAAATACAGTATTCTAGGAACCGATTTTTATCTTGAACTTATAAATATATTTGATGAATTATCGGCTATTGATTTTTCGCAGGGTATAGAATCACAAGTAATGGTCTTAGATGAGGATTTGTTACAATTATCATTTAAGTCTGGGGTTATTGTTGATGTTGGTTGGTATCCCGCGTTTGAAACGAATGGCGAATTTATTATTAATCGAATAGCTAATAGTTGTTGGGATGCTCCCGAGGCTAAATATAGTGTGGGATGGGATAAAGATGAACTAATATCGAAAATTAAAATAGCAATTGGATGAAATAATGAATAGTCCAGTATATTTATGCCCTTGTTGCCATAAATATGAATTTTCGGATATTAGGAACTATGAAAATTGTCCGGTTTGCAATTGGGCAGATGATCCTGTTCAAGAAGAAAATCCAAGTTATGGTGGTGGGGCTAATGTCATGAGTTTGAATGACGCCCCTAAAGCCTATACTGAAGGACGTACAGTCAAATAACAATTGACGCTGATTTAATTAGGCAGCACAACATACCTTGCGTGCTGCTTCATTCCTTATCCCCCCGAACATCCAGCCAGGGGACACCAATTGTTGCTTATAAGCATCCCGGTAAAACGAATCGGAAAGCCGATGTGGGAAAAACTCTAAAGCCGTGGCCAGTTTTTGTTGACCACTTCAGAATCAGTTAAGCGCTGAATGTGCTGCCTGGGTATTCCGGTCCAATGTTGGAATGAGCGCCCAATGGCATATCGTGAATAAAAGTGTTTAAAAAGTAGCCTGAATGAGTTGCGTGCTATAATTGGTTCGTTGTGTACGCTGCTGGCAAACAGCAGAACTCAGCCTGATGCACCTCTTTGCAAGGATGTGCCATGCTCAAACCAGCAAATGCCGAAAACTATCTGCAAACAACCAATGTCATTGTGCTCTGGCGCGAAATGGCGTGGTTGTCGCAGGTTATTAATCAGGTTATATGCAGCTACCTTAAACAAGAAGGGCATGAACGCCACTGGCTGGATATTCCGCCTCCGGAATTAGTAAAAGGGGCACCCTATGCGGATCTGGTTACCGACTGGCAATTATCCATTTTTGAACGCCTGGGGCTGGCGCTTGCCATGGCACCCAGTGTAAAACCCGATACCCTTGATATTTTCTTTGGTCTTAACAGCCTGACAGACCGCCCTTTTACTGAATTTGGCGGTGTCAGTGACAAAGCCTTCAGTGGTTTTATTCCGACCGGGCAAACGCTCAATTTTCTGATCAGTGCCAATAACCCCGACTGGCGCATTTACACACAGGAAATCTTTTCAAATAAACACCGCCTGATGGCCGAACAGGTCACGCAACTGTTATCTGTTGATGACGGCGTACCTAAATGGGCGGGTGTTTATCGGCTAAACGAAGAGTGGCTGCACTATTTTATGACCGGGCAGCGGTTGCGCCCGAATTAAGCGCCAGCTTCCCGGCGCATATACTGGAATCCCCACTTGAATGGCACGATTTAGTACTCGACCCGGAAGTTATGGCGCAGGTTGAAGAGATCCATGCGTGGCTCAACTATGGCCATAAGTTGATGGAAGAATGGCAACTGGCGAAAAAGGTAAAGCCGGGTTACCGCGCTGTATTTTTTGGCCCACCGGGGACGGGGAAAACGCTGACAGCGGCATTATTGGGTAAAGCCACCGGGCGGGAAGTCTACCGCGTAGATTTATCCATGGTGGTGTCGAAATACATTGGTGAAACCGAGAAAAACTTATCACGGGTGTTTGAAGCAGCCAGCTATAAAGAGTGGATCCTGTTTTTTGATGAAGGCGACGCCTTGTTTGGTAAACGTTCTGAAGTTAGTTCCTCCAATGACAGGCATGCCAACCAACTGACCGGTTATTTGCTGCAAAAAATAGAGGACTTCCCCGGTACGGTTATTATTGCCACCAACTTAAAAACCAATATGGATGAAGCCTTTACCCGGCGTTTTCAGAGTATGGTGCAATTTACCATTCCCGGCCCGCAGGAGCGTTTACAGCTATGGCAGAACGCTTTTAATGGCGTGTGTGAACTCGCCGGGGATGTCAATTGCCCGCCATTGCAGACCGCTATGAAGTTTCCGGGGGGCAGATTATCAACGTACTGCGCCAGTGCGCATTAACCGCCATTCAGCGTGATGAGCGCACAGTGACCCAGGGCGACATTATTGCCAGCATTCGCCAGGAATTCAGAAAAGATAACAAAATGTTTTTTGAGTGAATAAGTTCAGCACTGTTGGTGCGAGAAAGCGGAACAGGGTGGTTTTCTGTTTGATACAACACGATTGAGAACGAGGGCGGCAGCTTATGTTTTCCAGCCAGACAGAACAACAGCAATCAACCCGGCAGGCAGTTTCCCAGACAGCAGTATCGCAGCGTAAAGAGAATCAGGCTGCGGCACTGGAAGATAACCGGGTGGAAACCGTGCAACGGCAGGCCAATCAAACCGGGCTACCCGATAATTTAAAAAGCGGCATGGAAAATCTCAGCGGTATGAGCCTGGACCACGTCAGAGTGCATTACAACTCGGCAAAACCCGCTGCCGTGCAGGCCCATGCTTATGCCCAGGGCAGTGATATCCACCTTGCTTCCGGCCAGGAAAAACAATTACCCCACGAACTGGGTCATGTAGTGCAGCAGGCCCAGGGGCGTGTTGCCCCAACCACCTCTGTTGCAGGCATGGCAGTGAATGATAACCCTGCGTTAGAGCATGAGGCGGATGTGATGGGGGCTAAGGCGCTGCGCGGTGGTTAGGGGCTGTGGAAAAAGTAAGTTTCAAGACCGGTGAAAAACAATGGGATCAGGTGTTTAAAAATGCCCACGGCGCCACGGTTGTTACAGCCACTGAATGAGTCATAACATAGAAAAATGCACAGGGGTGAGATATGTATGCACAAACAGAAGAGCGAAAAGACCAAAAAAGAGTGGCCGCTCATCCCATTGCTCAAAATAAAAATAATGAAAAATCAAAGAGTTGGCTTAGTGATAATCGGGATGCTTCTGTGTTTCAAAGAAAAATTAAAAAGCTTATTAACAATAATCCTCAAGCAGCTGATATTGTTCAGTTATATGCAAAAAGCACTTTTGCTCATAATACCTTATCATCCAGATTGATTATTCAGCGTGTAATAGATTATGAAGCAGTTAAAAGTGCGTGTGAAAAATGAAGATTCCTTTTGAGGGAAATAAATAATTGAAGTTCCCGATAAAGTTATGGCTAATACCAAGTTTAAGGACTATCCGAAGGGTACGTTGTTGGTCTTTCCGAAGAAGAGAAAAAAGAATCTCTAACATCTATGCAGCAAGGGCCTGGCCAGGAGAAAGAATATACCGAAGCTACAGCTAAAAGACTTGCTTAGTTTATTAGGTGGGGCCGCTTATAATCATAAAATTGGTGCCGTTGTTATAACTGAAAAAATGGCGAATTATCAACGAAATCTTCTGCATGAACTGGGGCATCATAAACAAAATATAGTCTCTGGATTTAATGGTGACAATACTACAGTACTGCTATTGGAATATCATAATGTATTATGCAATGAAAACCTGTTTGCTGGCCCTAAACGTGTATCCTATGGAGTTGATCAAACCTTTTCCTGGGTTACTCACTGGAATAAAATGAAAAATAATGAAGAAAAAAATGAATTTCTTAATGCCAAAGCTAAAGTTCTGATTCAAATGGAAGAGCAGTTTTATCAAAGCTTACTTTCCTCTAAAAACAAAAAAGAAAAAGATCTTGACGTTTATGGCCTTACAGCTAAAAACTATCTAAGGCCGCTGACTAATGTTCATGAAAATCCTGACAACGGTTTTTATGTGGTCAGAGCATTATTTAATATGATAAAACAGCTAACAAGTGAATTTTCTTGAAAGGGTATTTATACTTAACAGTATTGGTAAATATAAGTTTATCTCTCATAACCAATATGATGTGTAATTAATGTTGCTTAAATCTGAAAGGTTTTCCTGTAAGTTTACACATGTTGAGAAATCGAGAAAGCTTCAAACAAGGGCTGTTACTCAGAAGAAAAACACTGAGAATTATGGTCATGAGCTTGTGGATAATCGGGCTGAAACTATAAAACAACGGCAGTCACAAGAGGTTGCCAGTCAGGGTCAATCATCTTCAGTGAGAACCGCAGTGGTAGCGCGACTTTTGATAATCAAGTTGTTCAACGTTTGAAGGGAGCGAAGGGCACTGCACAGGAAGACAAACCGGTACCTTATACTCTTAATCAAGAATTCATCACTAAACATGTCGCCAACAATATTGGAGAAGCGGTGTCTGTTACCGAAGCCAGAATTGATACAGGTGGGCCTCCCGGAATTGTGGCGGGTACTGCCCCAAACAATCTCGCCAAAACGGGCCGACTGGGAAAGTGCAATTGATAACAGTGATGCGCTTGTTCCGCCAGCAGGAGAATGGTCGGGTGAGGATTATGGAGATACATCTGATAATTGGAGGAACGGCTTGTCAAAGTTGAGGTAAATGGATGGGAAGCTATTGGAACGAAAGGGAATGTAACAGCAAAAGTTGCAAATAATAAGAAGTACCTGGGTGGCAAATGGTCAGTAACTAACTGTAAATTTGATGAAAAGAGTGATAGCTATATTGATGCAACTGGCAATGTCAGTGTGGATATTAGCCATTTAACATCCTGACAATAAAAGTAGAAATGGTTGAATTAAAAGACTGGTGAACCTAATAGAGAATAAGAGCATATTTAAAAGAGGCCTGTATGTATAAACAAGTTGCAAAACCTCAAAATAATAGTTTGCTGGCAGAGAAAAATAAACATTGCTCAGTGGATTCCTCTGTTATTCACAATAACAAGAGGAAAGGTTTTGCATTTATTGATAATCGGCCAGGTCTCGCCATTCAAAGATCTAATGTTGAGAATATCGACACGTTACTTTTTGGGCCTGCACCAGATCACATAGAGAAAAAAGGAAGATTCAGAGTTTCAGCTCGTCTTGAGGGAATAAATAATAAACTCAAGGGTGAAATTGACGGTGAGCAACGTGAGCGTCTTGAAATATATAAGAAAATCTTAACAAGTGGTAATTCATTTGATGCGATGGTTCGTGCTCATGACTTAGCTAAAAAATCTTCAACTGAAGAAGTTAAAAAAATATTCGATCCGGATATGCAGTATGAACGTAGCTTAGTACGAGCTAAAAAACAAGTGAAGTTTGCAAAAGAACACAGTGATATGGAGTTGGGCGATGGAAGAAAAAATATCGACAACGAAAAAGCCAAAAAATTAATTAATAAAATGAATAACGCGCGAGTAACATTTAACTTTAACTATGCTACTACAAATAAATGGACTATGCCCAGAATGCTTAATTCTTTTGAAGTATTAAAGCATCATGGTGTGATGTCGGGAAATTTGAAAGGTTATGTAGAAAAAAGAGATGAGATAGAAAATGAGCAATTTGGCATTCGAAGAGGAATCAATAGTAGTATTAGAGAAATTACTGACGATAAAGAAAAAGCCACGAGGTTGAATAGTAAAGTGCCCCCTAATTTAAGGCCAAAATATGCAGCTTTAAATTTTGCTGGTTATAGCCAGGGTGCGGCGCCGTCAAAGTATTATGGTCATAGCCATATGCAATTTAAAGATAAAATTAAAGAAAGATGTACCATCACTGGAGGTGATAGTTTAGGTGATGCCGGCGGACTGGCTGGTTTGGCATTTCCATTAACAGAGAATGGAATAGCCGGATTAGTTGAGTATTGCAGTAGGAAAAAAGAACAGGGACTTAACTGGATGTCTTTAGATACTCAAGGCCAAAGTGAAATTGTTACTTCAGGTGAGGATGCTAATAATCCCGACTGGAATTTTATTGAGGTTCAAATACATGGAGATGTTTCTTATAAAAACGATGTTGACAAAATTGTGATAGCAAGTGCTGAGTTAGATAAGGACTCTAAGGAACAAGCAATAGAAAATATGAAAGAAATTACAGGAGTTAATAACATAACAGTGGAGTAGTTTATTTGAAATGTTTTTTTGATTTCGTGGAATGTTACAATTAACAACGGGGCTTCATGGTTATATTTAATTAATATGGATGTATGATGATTTCATAAAAATAAATTTCCGTACTGTTTAATAAAGTCAGGAGGTCGTTAAGATGTTTTTATCATACTACTCAAATAAAGAAAAAATGCTATAGCATCTTCTAACAATAAGTTAAAAGGATTGATGTATGTATAAAAAGTCAGATAAACCAAAAGAAAACAGAAGTAGAGCTGTTTTTGACTCTATTCCCCCGGTAAAGAAAAGTAATAACTCTCCCTTCCATCTTGCAGACAATCGTCCTGATGCTATTAAGCAAAGAGAAATACAGCAGCAAGTGTTCAATCAGCACACGGTATCGGATAGTACGGCTAATGTATCACCGGTTCAGCGGGTGCAAAAGGACGCAACAGTAACGTGGGGGGTTACACACATCGTCGCGTACACAGATAAATCATTATTTGGTGGTGAGAACGCACTGGCTAATGAATTAAATCCCGATAATGGCGGTCAGTTGAAAAAAGGAGACAGGCTGATTGTTGATACTACACCAGTAGTTATTTCACGGCGTGGGTCAAACCAGGAAAATAAAGACAAAAGGCAGAGTGATGAAAAGGGTGATAAGGTGTATGAATGGGTTAGAGTGTTGAAGATAATTCCTCAGACTGGCAAGGAAACAAGCCTGAAAGATAATGCAGAGAGATATTATGTACGTAAAGAAACAATTCAATTAGATAAAAATGAGGAACAACAAGCTACACCTACAACAAATGATATTGAATTAAAAATATCTCAGATTGAATAAAGAAGATATACCGAGAAAACTGGGAGAGATAGCTAAAAAATGGGGAGGGAAGGGCTGCGTGAAAGGAGCCGAAGTATAGGGGTGATAAAGATTAATAAGGAAGACCGTGAAGGTAGCAGAAAAAAGGGCTTCTGGGAGATATTGGGAACAAGAGGATGATGGTTGGGATGTGGCATTGGATATGGCATATGAAAACCACAAGCGTTTTGAACACCCAGTATGCGGCAATGGCGAATTAAAGCGGTCATGAAGGGTACTGAAGATTTAGTAGGTGTATTAATTGTAGAGGAAAGAGAAAATGAGCCACTTTACCTTAGGTGGATGATAGGTAACCCAGAAATACGGGGAGGGGGAAGCGCACTTTTGGCAGCGGTTAAGAAATTATTACAACAGAAGGATACGCCGAATGAAATAGAAGTTACCTCAGCATTCTCAGCAAAGACCTCTTATACAAAATCGGGTTTCAAGGTTAAAGATGAGCAAGTTGAAGTAAAAGAAGGGGAGGAATTTGAATTGGTTTTAACCAAAGAAAATGCCGGAAAAAAACCAATACATGAATCCTATGACTCCTTTGAGCCAAAACCTTACACAGGTCCGGAACCTGAAAGTTATAGTGAAGAACGAGAGTCTAAGAAAGAACTCGATGAAGAAGACAATATATCAAAGACTGTAGACGACTTACTCAACCAGTAGTGGGACTGAGATACGGGCATGCGTATTGAGAATTTTCGCTTAACTGCATGAAAGTAAGCGATTTTATATACAAATAAAGTTGGTTAAATCATAGTCCACCTTAGTTTTATTAAAATGAGTTGTACCAGCTTTTACTCTGTTTATTACAATATTGAAAAAGTGTTGAGCTTTTACAAAACTGGCTTGTGGTTTGTGCTGCATCTGTATATTAAAAATAACAGCGCAGCACCAAACCGCAGCTAAAAAATCCCCCTAAGGCTTATCCCCTTCCTTCCTTACCATTCGCACCGCAAATAATATCCAGCCAATCACCACAATAGAAACTAACATAATTGGACCCTGGTAATTTTGGAATGCCGGGTCGGCCACGAACACCAGCATTAACCCACTGATAGATATTGATGTCAGTGCAACAAAAGGCACCCGGCTCAGGTGTTTTCTCAGTGGGAAGCACCAAATACAGGCAACCAGGAATGCGATAATAAACACAAAGGATACAAATAAACCTGCCCGTAATTCGAGGCGATAAATACAAAACCAGTTTAACAAGCTGTTAATGCTGTTGAGCAACTGGTTAATGGGTTTAGGGTATTGAGTGGCTGACGGGAAGAAGGTTTTTTCGATCAGTTTCTCATTAGTGCTGCTTAATGGCAATGGCCAGTATGCCGCCCCCAGGAAGCTCCAGCTTGAAAGATTAACCAGTTGAGTCAGCGCTTGTGTTTGGTTGCGGTTATCTTCAGTGATCAGCATCGGTACCAGTCGCTTATAGACCTGCTGCACTTCTGACTGGTCTGTCTGATTACTTAACCACTGTTGTAATTCTTTTATTTGAGTGAGTGCATCTTTTGCGTTATCTCTGGTTTCAGGCGAACCAGGCCTGACGACCAGGAGATTGGTCAGGTGTGTTAATGTATCGATATTTTTAAAGTTATAAAAATTATTACCCGGCGTCACCATATCTTTAATGGGAAGAATGATATTTAAATAATATTCATCGTTGCTTTGGGCCGGATAATCTAAGTCACTGGCGACAGATTTAGGCTGGTAGCTCTGGCGTAATGCAATCTTTAGCTTATCCAGAAACGAAAAGAAGGCCTGCTGGCTTTCCGGAGTATTTAAAACAGAAAGGTCGATATCCAAAGTAATACCATCAGCCATGGCTGGAACGGTTTCTATGCCAAAACTTATCCAGGGTTGCACATTGTTAATTAAGTATTTATCCATTGGGGTAGTGACGGATGCAACCAGGCGTTTCACCATGTCGTCTGTAAAAAGCCCAGTCAGTTGGGCTCGCGACAAATTTCGTGGTGTGGTGACTACCAAATCGAGTTTTGTGCGATAACGGTGGGACGTTTGAATAAACTGGCTAAACCTTGGGTCGGCCAACCAGTTTTGTGGCAGCACTAACGTATTGCCATTCCCTTCAGGCTTCATTACCGCTCCAATATAACCAATACGATCCAGACGGCTAAAATCAAGAGTTTGCCCCTTACTAAGATGTTGCCAGTACGGGTAAAAGCCATAAAAGGTACCCACATTAAATACCGAGCGGACACTATCCTGGCAATTACAGTCGGGAGGAGCCACCCATTGCATAGGGATGGCATGAACAGGGCTGAGGCCTGTCTTCCGCGCTAAGGTAAATACGCCTTTGTCCTGCAGGCTGGCCGGTGAAATACCTGATGCTTTTACGGCTGTTTTTAATAAATAAAGGCTGGGGAAAACTTCATCCTGCAGTGGTGTCAGTGCTTTCAACTCTTCTTTAGATAATGCGGTAATACCTGATTGTTTGATGGTTTTACTGAGCTCTTCAGAATTCACCTGCCACACTAACTGTTGTGCGGTTGTTTCCGTGTTACTTTGCGTGCTGGTTTCCACCACCTGATTGGATGTATTAGGTGTGGTGGTGTTTGAATTCTCCGTACCGGTCTGGTTGCTGTCAGCGTTTGCCTTGTCGGTCGTGCCGGACGTGTTGCTTGCAGTGGTGTTCTTATTATCTGTATTGGCGGCTGAAGTCCCTGTACTGGTGTCATTATTACCGGTACTGGCATCATTATTAGCACTGCTCGTAATTTGGCTGGTGCTGGTACTGGTTGTCGAACTGGTGCTGGGTTGATGTACCTCTATGGTGTAAGAGTCAATTAAATTATCCAGATTGAGTTGTGGGGTGATGGGAATATTCAACTGAGTAAATAACCCACTAAGTTGATTATAAAGTTGGCTGCGTTGGTCAAATTGTTGCTTTTCTAATTTTGCAAATTCCTCCAGCACGGTCTGGCGTAACGCCAGGCTGGCGAAATCATTTTCTGTCAGTTGATAATAATAGGCTTCGGTATCACTGTCTGGCCTGTCCTCACCCGGTGAGGTTGCGGGTGTGGATGTCCCTCCTCCGTTATCAGCGTGTGGCGTGCTCTGGGTGAGCCTTTTCACTATTTCGGCAGACGTTAAATGGAGCAGTTCCGGCGGCTTTATTACCGTACGCCATGTCGGGAATAGTGTATTTAGCTGAGCTGCGCGGCTTAAGTCAATCAGTAAAGATTCAATAAAATACTGGTGCTGGTTGGTCGATGACGCGGGCGCGCTGAACGCAAATTCACCGCAGAAATAGTCCAGCCAGTAGCGGGTTGTTGGGCCAACGATGCCGTCGGTGAGCGGCCTGCTGTTTTTTTCAATTGCGCCTGAAAGTCTTCATTTTTCTGGTAAAGAGACGCGAGCTGAGTTTGAATGACTCTCCCCAGGTAACGGTCATCATTCGGTGTTAACTGCTGGCTGCATGTTTTATATGCCTTCAGCGGTTCGACCAGGTTGTTTTGGGCCGAATAACCGGGCATGGGGAAGCCGCCTGGCAGCCCGACATACAACCCACAGCACAATAGCCAGAAAGGAATACGCCTGGAGAACTGTTGTACCGGTTTACGAATAAGTGATAACAGACTGAATTCAGGGTTTATCATTGATTTCGTCCTTAACGCCATGAAACAAACAGGGGTTTGTCCATCCAGGGGTATTTAATGGTCTGATAACGCCAGGGCAGGTGGTCGAGCAGCATGTCAAACGTGCCTGGGATGATATTCAGTTGCCAGTGTTTGGGGGTGAAAGTGAGCAGACCTTCACGTTGAATAAAGGTAGATTGCAACCCACTTATCGAGGTGTTTCCTAAGACCTTCCAGTGGGCGATGATGGCCGTGAGCAAACCGTCGATAACGGTTTCTGCCCCATCTGGTAAAGAGACTTGTTGCGGTACAGGCCAGGACGGCGTAATGCCGCACAAAACTTTATTCAGCAGTAACTGGTATTCAGGCGCGCTGTTGGTATGGTTTGTCATCCACTGCAGGCAGAACAGCCCCTGGTATTGGGCCTGAATATCAACAAATTTATTCCCGTCAGTAAGCGCTATCCGCTGGAATAAAACCGGGATCCAGGTAGATGCAATGACTAACCCCGCATTGTGTATGGTCACCGGTTCCTTGCATGCTTGTGCGTCGTCCCGGGGCTTTTCCCGGAGAAATGCCGGGCTTTTCTTGACCGTTTTGCCGGGTATTTCAAGAACATCAACCAGCTGTTTAATTTCTGGTTGCTGGTGATTTAATTGCGCCACTGATAGCGGTATTTCTGGTGTGCGAGGCTCAGTCTGGCGCGCAATTTGGGTTAATGTATTTCGCAAAGAGGCAGACGATACCGATGGCAATAAACGTTCAATCAGCCCGGCCACTTTGGCGGAGGGTAATGCTTTTCCCTGCTCCGGGTGAGTGACCCATAGTTGGTTTAACTCAATCAGCAAGTGGTTGATTAATGCGCTGCCGGACAATGTGACGCCTTTAAACCACAACTGGCGATAAAGCGTTTGCCAGAACAGCCGTTCCCCCCTGTTTTGGGGATTCAAAAAGTTGGCAAAACGCATGGCGTAATGCCAGTAATGAGAGGGTGGCGCTGGTGACAGTAGGTAACAACAGTGCCTGATGCGTTTCGGGTGACAACGCATCAAGCCAGCGTTGTAGAACGGGCGGGTTGGTCAGCATACGCTTTAACCAGTGTATCAAAGGCTGTTTGTATGCAGCCGAAGACGCTAAGCAAGCCCGTAAAGCCTGTTCAGGAACTGGCGCTTTACTATCGAGCCACTGTTGTAACTTATCCCGGATGTCTTCTTCGGGGGCAATGCTATATAACCACCGGCGGCGCTCAGCCAGATCCTGATGAATGTCATTACTACTGAGAACGCATTGTACCAGTTGGTGATAATGCGCCAGGTCTTGCGATGCCGTGTACTTGTTTATCTGGTGCAATAAACGTTGCAACCATTGTTCGGGTGTTGTGGGGCAGTCGGCGCTTAACAACCGTTGATAAAACCAGTGAGGAGCCAGTTTAAATTCATGAACGATGGACAGCAGCAAAGGCAGCAGAACAATGACACGCTCACTTAGCTGCGGTTGCATGAGGTTTACCATGCGTGCCAGCTGCGCCGTATTCCAGGTTCGCAATTGTGTTGCCAGCCTGGTGGCGTTGATAGTGGCATAGTGTTGTAACAGGGTTCTCTGTTGCTCACTTAATACCGTTTGCGTGGCGGATTGAATCTCCCCGAGCAGTTGAGGCGCTGTTACAGGTGGGTGTTTGTGATATGTGGCAAGCGCAGTCAACTGTTGGCGCCACAAGAAACCACTACCACTCAGCTTCAGCCATTCATTAATTAATACCTCAGCATTAATTTGGTAACGGGCGGAAAGCTGTTCGGTAATGCTGAGTAAAAATTGGTACTGATTAAATTCACTACCACGGCGGCTAATTAAATAATGTAGCGTCAACTCCCATAACGCGTTGCGGGCATGGGTTGAGCCCGCCTGGCCTGACGCATGCTGAATGGCTGTGTCTATTGTTTGGCGCTCATCAATAAGTCTGCGTACTGTCTCTGTGGCATGAGGGTTGAGGATGGCGGTAATGGTGAATAAGGCTGAATCAGCGAAATGGGTTACCCAGCGCTTCAACAATGAAGGGTTACACCCTTGTTGGCGAATAATTTGTGGCAGGTGCTGGCCATAATCATGTCGCCACGGGTTAATGTGACTGCCCAACAAGGGTTGCTCACCCCGTTGCAGCGTGGTGATGATGTCCTCAATATCAGCCAGTTGTGTAACTGTGAGAGAACCCGGCTGCGGTAATGAATACAGAAGAGATGAGTGCTCACCACTGTTGTCTGTTGTAGTTTGCGGGTGAGTTGCCACAACAAGCGCTTCCAGAACATTGCGTATTGTCGTGCCCGGGAGAAAGAAATCACCGGCAGTGGCTATGTTTTCCAGCATCGCAGCTAACAGGCTGGTGTAAGAGACATTTAGCCGGGCTGCCATCCTCTGTATTACGTACTGGAGATAACTCTTTTGGTTAAACGCGCCACTTTTTTCCACAATAAGAAAAGCGAAGGTGTAGCGCCATAAACGAACATCTGCAGCACGCTCTGACGTGGTGGCAGGTTGACTCACTGCCAACAGGCGTTTTTCCACAACCAGAATATGTACAGCCAGAGTTGCAAGGGGCTCCAGTACGTCCACTAACGCCAGTAAGGTTTTATCCGGGTATGTTTCAGACCAGTGGCGGCGCACATTATCAAGTTGCCCGCACCAACGTAGTAAGGCCGCGAATGTTTGCGAATTGCCGGGCCAAAACTGCAGAAGTTGGTTTTCAGTACCTGAACAGAGCGCAACCACCAGTTCATTGATATGGTGCAACTGGTCAGCGTTTATTGGCTGGTTTGTGTTATCACTGTCTGTCTCCTGAATTGCTGAAATGGGTAAAATTGTTTCGGCTGGTTCCGGCGGTTTTGACCCTGCATGAGAAGTCATTGTGGGCTGAATAGTCAGGAGTAAATCCAGTAATTGCCCTTGCAGTGTGCTGTCTGTGGTGGTGTTGCTTATTGCGGAAATCAACGATGCCAGCAGGGTATCCGCGCTTTGATTTTGTGCGTTTGCCATATGGATAATCAGGCCGGACATATAACTTTGGCGATTGAATGCACTGCCACGGTCAACCAGCAGGTAGTGGAGTGTAAAAAGCCACACCTGCTGGTGAACTTGTGATGGGGGTAATGCCGTGTTGGGCTCACCGGCGTTTGTGGCCTGTGCGAGCGGGTGTGCGGGCTGCCTGTTGCCAGGCTGGCTCGTTTTTTTCCACAAATCAGGTGATTGCAATATTGCGGCCAGAAAAGGATATTCTTGCGGCGTCAGTACGCTCAGCAGTAACAGGCGCTCAGTTTCATTCAAATCGCGCACCAGGTTGCCGGGCAGTTGGCTGTCTGTGTGACGTTGCCAGAGAGCGTTAATCAGTTGTGGAGCAAACTGGCGCATAATTTTTGCCCAATAAGGGCGAAGGGGCATTAAATTGTGCTGCGCTAACAACTGTATAAATTGAGAGTGCCAGGCCTGTGCCAGGCGAGTGTGTAATTCACCTGTCAGGCTTTTGGGGTGCGTTAATAAAAACGTCATTATTTCCCACTGATACGCGGTTGTTAACGACGCAAATAAAGCCTCAATGCAGGAGGCGGGAAATTGCAGAACCACCCGGCGTAGTATCTGTTCAGGCTGGCGTGCATTATTGAGTGCATGAATGAATTGCGCGATATGGCCGGTCAATTCATTAGCCAGGCCGAGTGACTCCAGTGACTGTTCACCCCTGGCAGTCCACGGCAGAATGCCCGTGTTGAGGAACTGCCAGAGTACACTCCAGCGCAGTTGCTGCTGGCTTAACACCACCATTGTATTGGGTTCAGAGTGTGCCAGGTTATCCCCTGTTTTTGCGCTCGTGGTCCATAGACTGGAGGAATTCTGTGTAGCTGTTCGGAGTTGAGCGCGCAGTTTTTCTTGTAGCAGATATTTGAGTTTTTCAGGTGCCTGTGTGTAAAACGTTGTTGAGTTAAATTCACCGAGGTCGAGTGTCAGTGTGTCGATAACCAGGGTTTGATGCTCAGGACACACATCATCGAATATCGTTTCAATTACCGGAAGTAATTGCTGGGTGACCCACTGAGCGGCGCGCAACTCAAAAGTCTCCGCATCTGAAAATTCAGTGAAGTCGAATTCGATACTGGCCTGATTAATCTTGTGCAATTGGTTCATATCTTCAACGCCTCATTTGTTGCATCCTGAGGGGGTTGAATCAGCGGGTATAACTGTTTGGCAATGGCATCGCATTCCGGTTGGTTTTCTCTGCGTTGCAATGCTCTGGATTTGGCCTGCCGCCACCTGGTATACAGCGTTTCAAATTGGCTGAACGCAGAGAAATCAAGCCACTGACACTGAACCAGCAGGTGTGCCGGGCTGTTTTCAATGACTAATTGCTCAACCTGTTCACGAAACTTCAGGTTACTAAAGCGCGCGGTGTACCCGGGAAATACCACCGTTACCCGGTTAGCGTAATCGCGCCATGACGCGTTATTTTCCTCGGTACGCAGTAAAATAGGTTCGACAATATACAGCCCTTCACTGTTTTGGTTTAACTGAATCAGCCAGCGTTGTAGTTGGTGGCAAAACTGAGTGAGCTGTTGTTTGTTATTGTGGCTGGCAATATATAACCACTGCTGTGGGTTTTCACTGCTGGCATTAAAAAACAGTTGGTAATCACTATGTTCCGCGCGGTGAAGCAGGCGGTACCTGCGGTTATCAATACCCAATTGCAGCAATACGTCGGGCAGTGTCTGCGCACTGAACAAGGGCATGGCTAACTTTATTTTCCGGGCCTGCTCCTCATCCACGCCTTCTTGCGTGTTGTTGTCCGCCACAGGTTGCAGGCTTGCCAGTATTTCGGGGGGGAGCAATTGCACTATTTTCTTGCCAGTATCACTCTGGCACCAGGGTTCATTAGGTACCAGGTTCAGTGCATGCTGAGTAATGGCATGGGTGTAGCCCAGAGGTGAAAGCGCATGAGGGAACAGCCCAATGAGTAACGAAAGGCGCTGGCTGTAACCGCCCTGGTGCTCTGGCTGGAGTAAATTATCACCAAGCCCCCGGCCGTTAGTCATCGTGGTTATATTAAGGATAAAAGCCTGTTTATATTTCAACAGCTGTTTTTCCACCTCTTCGGCAGAAAAATAAGGGTTAAACTGGCGGTGTAGAAAATCCGGAAAACGCTCACTGTAAAGCGCAAGAAAATAATTAAAAATGCGGTTTTTTCTCTCCGGGTAATCATCAAATTTCTCGCGCAGGTGCTCCAGCCGGGCACGGGCATTTTGCGGATAATGCTGGTCAATATTATGAAACTCATCATCTTGTAACAGATGCGTGTGGTAGGTTGCTTCTGAGTCTAATGACAACGAAAACAGTGTGTTTAACCCTGCTATGTCATCACAGAAATTGGCCATGAGTTGGTCAAACAGTAGTAAAAAACCGCGTAGCTGATGGCGCTGGGCTTGTTGTTGCGCGTTGTAATGATTCGGTATTCCCGGTGCCAGATGGTAGTTTCTGGGGAAGAGGGTTTGAATAGATTCATAACGGCTGAAATCAAAATAGCGCCCCGCGGGCAGAATGGGCGCGTTGGTGGTGTTGAGCCGTTCTGCACGCCGCAAGTATTGGATCTGTTCAAGTTGAATAGCAAGATCTGCGTAGTCGATATTCACCGGGTGCTGAAACTGGATTATCTCAATACCGGAATCAGCCGCAGACTCCGGCAGTTTCAAATAAGAAAAGGGCGCAATATTTTCAACAGGAATGGGTGTGCTGTGGCCTGCATTATCGTTGTATTGGGTAAATTGCAGTTGCCCGATTTGTTGAATGCCATCTTCGGCGAGCAGCGCTTCTTTTACCACATAAACAGGTGTGTTCTGGACAGTCGATTCCAGCCACAGGCTGATCCGGTGGTAGAGGTTGGCAGTAAGCCAGGTGACATCAGTAACATCATCGCTAATATGAATGGTTGCAGTAAGTGTCAGGGGGCGCTGCCCGGTTAACGCAATATCTGCCAGGTCTTCACCTGGAGCACGAACACGATAGAACTCACGGCGAATATGGCTGAGGGCGGCATGTTGCTGGGTATAAAACGAATGGCTGCCGGCATCAGAACGGTACTGGCTTAATGCGTAAAAATGGTTAAGTTGGGCGTTAATTGTGTAAATACCAAGCCCCGGAGCGTTTTCACTCCAGCGAAACCACACTTTGTCGAGCTCAGGAAGCCGGGTTAATAGCCATGCTTCGTATTCCTCAGGCTGCTGTGGGCAGGCCGGGATGATATCTTGTGCTAACGCTAACCCATGTGCCGGATAATCAATATTCCCGGAGGTGTCGCTCAGGTAGTCAGCGACATCAAACTCACACCGGTAAATCAAGTCCGTCAGGGTATAGCAAACCTGCTCCAGGATAGTCATACCTGGATCATGCGTATTGTAGTCAGTCCATATATGACCACTCAGCTGCTGGATATACGTCAGGCCAAGTTGATAAAGATGTTCAAAACTATTCGGGTTATCACCATGGCGTTTTTTCGAAATAGTCTTAGACATTCGTCAGATTAATCCTCCGCAGCCGTTTGTTGGCAGCGCTGCATAAATTGGTCATTCCATAAGTGCGTAATGTGGTACTGGATAATTTGATTCTCACCAAAAGATGTATTGGTGCGAATTTGTAAAAAATAGGGGCGTACCGTGCCTTTATGGTTTTTTTGCCGCCAGCGTAATTGAATCTTATCTGCAGAAGAGTGGAAGTAAGCCTGCGTCATATGAATGGGGTTTTTATCCTGCCATTGCCACCAGTGCTTGTTAGGGGCACAGGTATTAATGGCGACAGCATGAACCAGCGCATAACGTCCACTGTGTCGGATACCAATTCCCGCCACCACTTCTAACATATGGCACCCTTCCAGCTCAGGAGTAATGTCGTGCCATTCACCATCGGCTGGGACAGGAGTTTCAATGAGTGTGGTGCCCATTCTTCCTTGCGAAGCAACGGTGCCATTGACATCGAGAGTTTGTTTCGGGGTTGCTGTATTGATTCCCACATTACCTTGAGGGGTTAGTGCGAGATTGATAGCCTGTGCTGTCGCGGTATTGTCCGGGTTATCATCTGTTATATCGGCTTCTGGGTTTGCAAAAATGTGCAGATTAATATCCTGAGGGGCAAACCCAACATGCCATAGCGGGGTATCAGGGCTATTTTGTTGATAAAAGCTCAACAGATGCTTCTGGTCTAATGCTCTAAGCTGAAGCCCCGTTTCTGGGGGCTTGATAAACCCCTCGTCAATTTGGTTGACACAGGAATCAATCAAGTCAGAAAAATGCTCCGCTGACGGCATAGTTCCATGACGAAAATAGTTCTTAAGCGTACTTCGATTACGTTTTGACATTATTTTTTCGTCCCTTTTTGATTCGAAGTCGTTGATGTACTGACAATAAACTGTTCACCGATCACCAATTCACCAATACCAACGGCCACGGGGTCATGAATAAGGTTATCGGGGGAAATTTGAATGTAGTGATGTTCCACAGGAATCAATAAATACCATGGATAAGCCGCGCGGATGGGGTGGCTATTTACCGCACTATCCAGCAATGTATAGTCAGTATCGTCATCCACGCTGATTTTCAGGGCTGATAACGCACTGACCTCAACAACATCTTCTTGCCTGCGTATAAAAGCACTCAGCTTTTCGAGTGATAAGCAGAATCCTAAACCAGTATTAAGCGTATTCTGCTCCCAGGGGCACAATTGTGTTTTTATGGCATATTCGAGCCTGCGCAATACGGGGCCATGATTCACACCTTCTTTTAAGGTGACTTTGCATCTAATCTGGATTTTTTCGTATCCAGGATTCCGTACTTCTATTTGTACTTGCGGGCGTGAAATGGCGAGTAGAAAACGCCGAATATTGAGAAGATAAGATGAATCCAGTTGTTTTGGTATACAAGGCGAGTGGTCGCAAGCGGTATGTAACGGGGTGACGATAATGAGTACATGTCCGGGCACCGGGCACTGTGAAGAAAATGTTCGTGTGGGAAAACAGTGTACGGATCCTACTTCAGGGAAGTTTTCCAGAACCAGATGTTCATAATCCCAGGGAGTTAAGGCTTTACCTTTATGGCGTAAACTTTCGCTTACGCGTACCTGAAATGCGTGATCACTTTCTATTTCAGGTGTTTTTTTCATTGCATTTAATTGGGCAATGGTTGCCAAATTGGCCTTGCGTGGTGTGCTGCGCCATGCAGAAAAAGGCATTACAGTGACACCGTCCGCAGACAGGGGCGCACCTTTGCCAGCCACGGTCACCACATGCGTGGCAACATGCAGGCAGTCAGGGTAATGGTCAACCCCTTTATTTGTACTGACACGTAACCAGAACAAACCCGATGGCATTACGCTGTGCCCGGTATTAATTTCGCTCGGGATATCTAAGGTAACAATACCGGTAGTAAGAAAGTTGAGAGTGGTATCGTGAATGATTTGGTTAGGATTAAATGCATGCCATTCATTATCAACCAGATAATACCAGGTATAGGAAGTTGACGGATAAGGCATCAATAGTTTTGAGCTTCCATCAAATACAAAGAACAGGTTTAAATAGCCCGATAGTTCTGTGGCGGTGATGCCAATGAAGCAGTGACTGTCCTCCTTATAATTGGGAAAGAATCGTGGCCACATAAGCTGGCGAGTTTGCGCGCGCGGATAAATAACCCTTTCACCGAAAGGATGCAAATGAACGACTTTGCTTTGCATTGCGTTATCGTCACTGGCACTGATTAAGTCAATTGTTGACTCTGCCGAATAATCTATAGAAATATGGGTAACTAATGGTGTGTAAGGTGGGTTGGGGAGTGACTTCTTACGCTTCTTTGTGACGTTATGAGTCAGTATGTCACTCAATAAAGGGGCATAATCTTTATGGCCAAATGCGTATTCCGGGCCAGTCAGCCTTAATTTAAACAGCCCATTACGTAAGCCAGACTGATTACTGTAAGGTGTTTTTGGCCAGCTATGGGTAACGGGGGTATAACAGTTATTCATGTTAGTAAACCGAAAAACTCTACCATGGTGAAGCACACCACTCCCGGGCGTAAATAAGGGTAATTGAGATGGGCCGAATTCAGTCCATTGCCCATTTTTGAGCACTTCCGGAGTGACCTGGAAACTTGCATTAGTGTAATGGTAAGGGTACTGAGCGTAGTACTGTTGAAAACCATCTGAACCCCGCGGCAAGTCACCCCAATCAAGGTGCAGAGATAATTGGCTGACAGTTTTTCTGGCAATCTCTTCATTAGCAATTACCGCGTAAGCATCAATATAAGGGAGTGAACCAAACAAGAAGAAGGGTTGTGCGGAGTCCACTTGTCCTTCAGGGTTAAACAACTGCATCTGTGTAACCCCTGCCACTTGAGTTGTTATTGCGAGTTTTGCTAATTCAAAATCCCGGAATATTGCATAAGGGAAACAATTACTTTGCCGCTTCAGGGTGATTTTTAGTGAAGCGCTGTGTGGCAAACTGTCGTCCACAGGAATGACAGGCTTAAAGCCAGTATCAATATTGCATTTTACCTTTAATCCAATTTTGCATTCATGTGACTCGCAAGGATTAATCTCTACGTCAGTGAGTGTTTCCCAGCCATTTTCGGTTGAAACATCAATCTGAAATACCCCCTGAAAGAGTTGATAAAAAGCGGCAATGGGAGAGTAACTGAGTAACTCCTTTATGGTGGTGTAAGCGGTTGGTTCTTCGGTAAGAAGTGGCTCTATAGTAGTGAGGATTTCACTGATATCAGCTTCGGTTAACCAGGGAACATTGTAAAGACAGCGCCGGCTTGTTATCTGCCCAATAACACGAAACAGGAAATCAATTTTAGCTAAACCATATTGCTCGCCTTTATCTGTCGTTGAACAAATAAAATGTACAAGCTGTGAGTAAAATAATTTATAAGCTACCCAAACTCTCTGTGACTGCTTTAATTTTTGTAACTCGTTGAGTTGTTCTGCCGAAACTTGTTTTACCAGGCTACTGGCATTTATTCTGGTTACCCAATCTTCGAACAGATGTGCATGCACGTTGAGTAACAGACTGAAAACTCTTGTTAATACTTCTGTAGTATTTTCACTAACCGCCAGTAATTCTTGAGAAATAATGTTGGAGCGCACCTCTTTGAGGTGGAACACTATATTAATAACACGGTTCCCTTGCTGCATGGAAAATATTGGGTCAGTAATTATAAGCCCCATTGGTTGTGTGTTATTACCATGTTTGTGCTTATTGCTAAATATATTGAAGCGTTGTTCAAATGGGAAGTTATCACCCGTTGCGTTCGCTGTTACTTTTAGTTTTTGCCCACTAACTCCGCACACTAAACCAGTCTCTTTTTCGGGCGAAACTAATGGGTCACGCTGTAATGTGAGGTTGAAGACATGCGATACTTCGGCATTGGTAATCTCAATCGGGTAGCAACTGCGATAAATGATTGGACTAAAGTCAGGAGCATCACCAGGGCTGAATTCGGCTCCATGATCAAACTTAATCGTATTTTTAGTTTGGCTGTTTAATGACAGCTTAAGATATATGGAATTATCTTCCGCAGGTTTTTTTTCTTGTTGCAGAACTCGTTGATAATAAAACTGCAAGTGTCTTTCAGTAAAAGTATTGAGTTTTTTTTGAGCCAGTTTAAATAATTTCAGAAAAGAAAAGTAGAGTGCCTGTTGTGGGGCATTATCCTGGTGCATTAATGCAGTTTGTAATACCTTCTGGCTGTGTTTTTTTATTTGTTTGATGACATAGACTATTTTTGCAAAGCAATGGCGCATGTGGTCAATAAAACTATCATGTTGCAACGCACGAGATGCAGTAGCTAATTTTTGTTGGTCAAGTTTCCATAACTCATCCAGCTCTTGCACATTGTGTCTGAATTGCTCTGGCAACCGGCTAACCATCAGGCTAAGTGGCAGTGAAAGGTGATATTGATATTCATGCAGTAAATAGTACCTAAACTGGTATGCTGTATCTGGGGTTGAAGGCAGGTGCTGATACCATGCCTGTAACCGTTTTAGCAGGACAAACAGAAATTCAGCAGTAACGACTTCACTCTGGCCCATGGCATGTTTAAACTGTGCCTGAATCTGCCGGATACTACTGGTTGATATTGCAGCACATACCACAATTTCGCTTTTTTGAAATAAACTTCCCCAGTCACCCTCAATCTGATCTCGCAGATTACGAAAGGGTAACTGCTGAGCAAATTGTTGCGCCCAGGAAATTAACTGTTCAAAACTCAGCTCGTGTGGTTTAACCATAGATGCATTAATTGCATCATCCAGCCGCTGCTGTCGGGATGTCATTATGCTTTATCCCATTTATCAGGTAGTGGCAGTAATTGAGAGGATATCAATGTGCCTTCGTTTAAATAGAATGGATAAACCATGTTGCTACGCGTATTGGTGGTGATAACACTAAAGTCTATTTGAATGAGTAATTTCCCCGAAATCTGCTCTGGTAAAATATAGATATCCTCCACATTGATACGTGATTCGAAAAATAAAATTGCCAGACGAATTTCGGACTCCAGTTGCGTCAGTACTGTCTGCGTGAGTTCTTCAAATACAAATTGATTAATTCGGCAGCCAAAATCAGGCACCATGGGGCGCTCTCCGGGGGTTGTGGAGAGTAAAATTGTTAAGCTCTGTTCAATATCCTCAATATCAGAGCTCATGACCACGTCATGATTTGGACCATCAAATCTGGGTGGAAATGCCCAGCCGGTCCCTAAAAACGCGTTGTCGTTTGCCATAAATTGCGTGCATCCTTTTGGGGTTTAACCGCCAATAATGACAGTGGGGCACCCTAAAGTGATGGTTCCCCCATGGTCTGTTGTGTCTCCCATTCGGGCAGCCGGTTTGCCGCCAATCATTACGGTAGCTGAACCTTTAATGATGGTAGAGGGTGGCCCCACGCAGGTGCAGTTATCACCAAGGACTGCAGCCGGAAGGTTGGCAATTAATACAGTTGGTACCCCAGGTCCTATGATGGGGCCACCAACATGAGGCACTGGGGGAAGCCCGGGGGTTGCCATTGGACAGATTTGTAAGTCGGTAATTCTCGCTGCAAAAGGCATAAGTTAACTCCGCTGTGAAACAGTTAGTTAATTTTAACCAGCGCACCTTTAATGGTCGTTATCCCCGAACAGGATAGTTCAGCCGTTGCATTTCCTTTCAACGTTAACCCCGTATTGGCTTGTGCTGAAACATTAAGACCTGATATTTGTGCATCACCAGTAGCCTTGATGGTTGTATTACTGGTGGATTCAACGCTGACAGAGTTCTTCGCTGTGATAGTGATATCTTTACTACTGGTTATACTAATACCACTTTCCCCTAAGCTAATTGAGTTACTGTTTTGATCAGTCAGAGTGATTGATTTACCTTTATCGCTTAACACGATGGAATTGCCATTAGGTGTTTGTAACGTCATCACAATATTTTCATCATCAAATATAACTTTCAGCTTGCTTTTGGTTACGATGCTCTTGATGTAGTTTTCAGCTGTTAGATCCTCCGGCATCTTATTTTTACTACTGTACAGTGAGCCCAGAATAATTGGATTGCCAGGGTCCTGATTGATACAGCCCACAATAACTTCGTCTCCTACTTCTGGTATGAAGAAATTACCATAGCCAGAAGATGCATAGTAGGATGCTAAGCGTGCCCATATTAAATTAGCTTCACTATTTAATATGGGTATTTTAATTTGAACACGGTAATTTGAATCCGGGTCTTCATCTAATTTAGTTACCACCCCGATTTGCAGGCCATCAACAGGAGGTAAATACCCCGAGGCAGGTGGTGCGCCAATGTCACGGTGCTCTGCCGACCACATTGGTGATATTCCCAGTTCCGCCGTGGTAATCCACTGGCCTTTTTCAATACGGTGGTGAATACCGCCAATATAGTGTGTTCCATTATAACGTTCTCCAACCCCAGCCAGTTCAATTAAACTGTCAATTTTGGCGTCTGCGTTTCCCTGAAAAGTGACATTTCCGCGTACTTTGCTCAGCATTGCTTTCACTTGCTGGCCATTAGCCCAGTTCGTGAGCGAGTCTGAACTGATGGTTGACGCAGTTTGCAACGTATAATCACTGATACCCAATACTTTAGCTAAATCCTGGCTGGTGAAATTACCCTGACCCGAAATAGATTGAACCGGGCCTGTGCCTGTAACCATATCTTGTTTGGTAGAATCCCATGCGGTTGCCGTTACACTACTCAATTGATTTCGTGCGTCCACTTTTGCTGAAAATGACATTAAATCAGTTCCATATGTGACAATGAGCGCAGCTGAACCACTTACCGAAGGCTTATCGACGGTCACTTTATTGGATTGATTGGTGACAACAAAACCGTTTGCTTCAGCACGAGTGAGAATAAAATCCCAGTCAGTGCTGTTGAACTGAACCAACTCAGCATGGGTATCAGTAATACTCCCTACGGAACTTGTCAGACTGGAGTAATTGGCAAGAAGGCTACTGATTATATTGCTGTCAGACTTTGCAAGAAAACACTGACTATGTTTGGCGATCGTCATCGCAATCGCCTGATCTTTACAAACAATATTAAGGCATGTGCTGTTATCAGATGCTATTTCTATACCATGACCAATAATAATTCCGTCGAAAATGTTCTTTTCATCACTTTCATACCCTGCGGAAATAGAAATGGTTGAACCTGGTTTAAAGGTTTCTGCATCGCTGACATCAAATTTCTGCGAGGCTATATCACCGTCGCTAATAGTTATCTCTGCAGATGCGATATGATTTATTTTGTAATGGATATGAATTGATATAATGCCAATAGAACTGTCAATTGCATTACCATTAACCTTAATGGTAAAGGTTGTTACGCCAGTGCTATTGGATGAAGGAGATATTGCCATAATAAGCCTGATAGCTACGCAAGTGGTGGAAAGTACAGTTTGGTGCCCGGCTCTATTTGCCTGCTACTGATTAGGTTATTAGCGCGTGCAACCTCAAGGTAATAACTACTGTCATTATAAATTTTATAACATAACATGGGGAGAGTATCCCCGGCTTTAAATTCAATAATATGAGTCAGGTCAGGTGAAGACTGTTTCTTTAATGCCTGTTTCTCTTTTTGGGTTAAAAATTTAGTAAAGCTAAGTGCTACTGTGGCACGCAACGGGTTGCCAGAAGAATCAAAGAGTGAGTAATCTACATTTATAGATGTTAAGCGGCCTCTGAAGTTTACCGATGATCCCCATGTTATTACTACCGGGTAGGGTTCATGCTGTTCGCCATTGTATGCGTAAACCACTTTTTTCAGTGTTGCAAGTTGCTTCTGCACGGTCGCAGTGCTTGTTTTACCCGTAACTCCGGTTCCGTCCAGCAGCAACTGAAAGTCGAGTTTTTCGCTTTGATATCCTTTAAAAGCTGTCTTTGGCGAGATATCACCCTGTTGTTGTAAGCCTGTATTTGTATAAGAAATACCATAAACATGTTTAACACTATTAGGATTCAGCGTGGCTGAGAATGTTTGTGCGACACTTCCTTTTGATGTAACTGATTTTATTATAATTCTTTCCATTCCCTATGTCCTCAACGTGATTCACTCACCTTTCTCTTAATTCGTCAGAAGCACCAATAAGCTGATAAACAATACTTTTCTCTACCGGGCTCTGGTCTGAAGCCTGGTCCGGATTATCAGTACCCGCATAGTCATCTTTACTATCGTCGCTTATTGTTTTTGATTTAATGACCAGTTGTCTTATCTCTAATGGCACAGTTATAAGTTCCTTTTCAGATGGTTAAAGCAAATTTCAATTTCTTCTATTGCGATGTCATTTTTTGTTGAATTAAAAGGTTCCATCTTCAATTTTACCGGGTATGCATTTGATGCTGTCCAGCTTTTACAGGTAACACCATTTTCATTTAGTAAATTAATCGACACGCTTTTCGTCGGGATCGGTTTGGAAAACTGATCATCTAAAATACCCAGACACCAGGTGAGTAACTTAGATGTCTTTTCAGTTACCGCTCTTTTTAATGTCAGGTTGCTATTTTTGATTTATTTCGGTAAGTGGTAAGCTAAGTTATTACCGCCTTCAAAATAGTCTTCAGTTTCTATACTGAATTCTAACCCGGACACCTCCTGAAAAGCTGTATCACCGGCACACCCACTGATGGAAACACTAAAGTAGAAAGCAGGAAGAGGCCAGTCGCCATCACCTTGAGTTGCTCCCATGGTTTTTTCCATAATTTCACTATTCACTCGTTCGGGATAATAAGTCCTGCCTCTGGAGTACGGGTAAGCCCTTGCTTAGTGATAGAAATCACACGGAGATTTCTAATCCTTCATGGGCGAGCTCAATGGTTTCAACCGCAACTTCATTGCCATCTGATTTTAAGTCAGTACCCGTGACTTTAGTTGGCCAGGCATTTTTTAATTTCCAACTCATTACTGGCTTGCCGCCTTCATCTAACAAATTTATTGTGACGGCAGTTCGGGCGATGGTATTCATTTTGATCTTTGCATACCACTCGTAGAATTTATTATCACTTTTAAAAATACCTTTCTTAAGCGTGACGTTACCGCTTTTTATCAAACCGGGCATTTTTATAGTTGAGAATACCGGGCTATTACCTGCGCGATATTCAATGGGTTGTGCTTCCGAATCAAGCCCTGATACTTCCTGAAATGCGGAAACCATTCCTGCGCCTGCACCACCGTCCCATTTCACTTCAAAATGAAATTTGGGCATGGGCCATACAGTTTGGGATTGTGCTGAACCATCGTCTGCCATGGGGCTCTCCTAAATAACTAACCACGTTATATTCGCCGATATTAAATGCTAACCAAATACAGACATCAGGTACGCATCTACGATTCCTGCATCTTCTGCTGGAAGGTGATTTCGATAAATTCTGCAGGTCGGACAATCGCTACCAGCACGGTAATACGCAGAATACCTTCTAAGATATCGTTGGAAGTCATTGTCTTACCCAGACCCACACTAACATTATAGGCATCAGCCGGAATCGCCCCTGCCAGACCACCGCGTTTCCAGATACCATACAGAAAGTTACCCAGCATACTTTCCATAGACACCCAGGTGTTGGCAACATTGGGTTCAAAAACATAGGCTTTTGAAGCGAGTTTGATAGATTCTTCCAGCATAATCATCGTGCGCCGGACGTTGATATAACGCCAGTCCAGGCTATTGCCATCAAGCGTTCTTGCACCCCAGACTAATGTACCTTCGCCAATGAATGGCCTGATGGCATTAATCGATTTTCCCTGGGTTGTCACGTTTAAATCTTCTTGTTCATCGTCGCTGATATTTACGGTTGGTGAGACCACTGCATTAACACTGACATTCGCGGGTGCCTTCCATACTCCACGGGAGTTGTCCACCATGGTGTAAATACCCGCCATAGCAGCCGATGGTGGCAGGATATTTTGCTGGAATTTGATGTCCGCCATAATGGTTTGATATAACGGGCTCATGTTTGAAAGCGTTTTATGCAGCAGAACGGCATCCGAACTGGATATTGCGCCGCTTAACTTAGTAATTTCGTCCAGCATGCCTTGTTTGCGTGTCGCTCTTAACTTGTTACTTCCCGTACTGAGCTCTTCCGGGGAAAGACCATCTAAATCACTGAACATGGCGGCAACTTCGGCATTCAGGAGTTCGACCAGTTTATCTATATTGCTGACATTGCGAAAACTCACATCACTGTCTTGCACAATTGATGTATTGAGCCAGGGGTAGTAGGCAGAAGCATAATCGAGATAGTTAATACCAAGCTTAGACCGGAAATTTTCAACACAGTCACCATCGGGATGCTGGCGGTCTCTGTAACCGTTCCAAATATCTAAAATTGCGACACGGTTTTTCATTTTTCCGCCACAGTGCCCCAACATGGCTTGCTCAACGTTGATACAGTCATCTTCTTTCAATTGTATTGCTTCCGGTATGAGCAGCATGGTGGGCTCTGCCTCTTTAATGAGAGGCAAAATACCGTTTTTTAATACATCTGCATCGATATCATCGGCGTAGCTACCTACTGATACGATATAGCAAGGGCCGCCGCCATTTTGAAAAAAAAGTAACATACTGTAGTAAAGGTGATGGCGGGTATTCGACTGGGTTATTTGGTAAGCTTTTCCTGCCTGTTTAAATGCCTCTCTGATATTGGTATCGGGGTTTTCAGGTACCTCTGCTATTTCGAATGTATGTTGAGGCTCCCCGCCAAAATATTGCCGATACTCTGACATTGAAGTAATACGCCATCCTTGATTGCTAACATCGTCGTGTCGTG
>JAJHIY020001209.1:5000-7500 GCA_022114975.2 Lampris megalopsis
CTCTCTCTCACTCTATCTTTATCTCACTCTATCTTTATCTCACTCTCTCTATCCCTCTCTCTTGCTCTATCCCTCTCTCTTACTCTCTCTCTATCCCTCTCACTCTATCCCTCTCTCTTGCTCTATCCCTCTCTCTATCCCTCTCTCTCTCTCTCTATCCCTCTCTCTCTCTCTATCCCTCTCTCTCTCTCTATCCCTCTCTCTTACTCTCTCTCTATCCCTCTCACTCTATCCCTCTCTCTTGCTCTATCCCTCTCTCTTGCTCTCTCTCTCTCTATCCCTCTCACTCTATCTTTATCTCTCTTGCTCTATCCCTCTCCCTCGCTTTATCTTTATCTCACTCGCCTGATCTCTCTCTATTTGTCTCCATCTCTCTCTCCCTCCCTCTCCCCCTCTCTCTCTCCCTCTCTCTCTCTCTCTCTCTCTATCTGTCTGTCTCCCTGGTGGTTTCTACTTCTCACAGTCTCTGCCGGCTTTGTGTCACTGCACCAGCTTCCGCCCCTCTTGTTTTCTCTCCTCACCCACGGCTGATGTGTCCTCTCTCTCTCTCTCTGTCTGTGTTGTGTGTCCTCTCTCTCTCTGTCTGTGTTGTGTGTCCTCTCTCTCTGTCTGTGTTGTGTGTCGTCTCTCTGTCTGTGTTGTGTGTCCTCTCTCTCTCTGTCTGTGTGTCCTCTCTCTGTCTGTGTTGTGTGTCCTCTCTCTGTCTGTGTTGTGTGTCCTCTCTCTGTCTGTGTTGTGTGTCCTCTCTCTCTCTGTCTGTGTTGTGTGTCCTCTCTCTCTCTGTCTGTGTTGTGTGTCCTCTCTCTGTCTGTGTTGTGTGTCGTCTCTCTGTCTGTGTTGTGTGTCCTCTCTCTCTCTGTCTGTGTTGTGTGTCCTCTCTCTCTCTGTGTTGTGTGTCGTCTCTCTGTCTGTGTTGTGTGTCCTCTCTCTCTCTGTCTGTGTTGTGTGTCCTCTCTCTGTCTGTGTTGTGTGTCGTCTCTCTGTCTGTGTTGTGTGTCCTCTCTCTCTCTGTCTGTGTTGTGTGTCCTCTCTCTCTCTGTCTGTGTGTCCTCTCTCTGTCTGTCTGTCTGTGTTGTGTGTCTTCTCTCTCTGTCTGTGTTGTGTGTCCTCTCTCTCTCTGTCTGTGTTGTGTGTCCTCTCTCTCTGTCTGTGTGTGTTGTGTGTCCTCTCTCTCTCTGTCTGTGTGTGTGTACCGAGGTTTCCTCTGACACCGTGACAGCAACAGACAGGCAGAACGACTGACGGCACAGACAGCAAGAACAGAAGGTAGATAACAAGATGGAGACGAAGCCACCGGGAGAGGGACTATCACTTATCACCTACGCTAGCTGGTGGAGAGAGAGAGACACAGAGAGAGAGAGCGAGAGCGAGGGGAAGAGAGAGAGAGCGAGAGAGAGTGAGAGAGAGAGAGAGCGAGGGGAAGAGAGAGAGAGAGGAAGAGGAGGATAACAGAATTGAGAGGAAGGTTCTTGGTGTCCAGTAACATCACGTGACCACTCGGCTTCACTAGTTGGTTTGTTTGCAAAGCTTCTGAAGTGACTCCAACCAGCGATTCCAACACAACACACGTGTGAGTCGCTGTAACTGAGGCCACTGTCCTCTGTCCTGAGGTGAGGGTCCCGAGGTGAGGGTCCCGAGGTGAGGGTCCTGAGGTGGGGGTCCTGAGGTGACTGTCCTGAGGTGACTGTCCTGAGGTGACTGTCCTGAGGTGAGGGTCCTGAGGTGGAGGTCCTGAGGTGAGGGTCCTGAGGTGAGGGTCCTGAGGTGAGGGTCCTGAGGTGAGGGTCCTGAGGTGACTGTCCTGAGGTGGGGGTCCTGAGGTGACTGTCCTGAGGTGAGGGTCCTGAGGTGAGGGTCCCGAGGTGACTGTCCTGAGGTGAGGGTCCTGAGGTGAGGGTCCTGAGGTGAGGGTCCTCAGGTGGCTGTCCTGAGGTGACTGTCCTGAGGTGACTGTCCTGAGGTGAGGGTCCTGAGGTGAGGGTCCCGAGGTGACTGTCCCGAGGTGAGGGTCCTGAGGTGAGGGTCCCGAGGTGACTGTCCTGAGGTGAGGGTCCTGAGGTGAGGGTCCTGAGGTGACTGTCCTGAGGTGAGGGTCCTGAGGTGACTGTCCTGAGGTGAGGGTCCTGAGGTGAGGGTCCTGAGGTGACTGTCCTGAGGTGGGGGTCCTGAGGTGACTGTCCTGAGGTGGGGGTCCTGAGGTGACTGTCCTGAGGTGAGGGTCCTGAGGTGAGGGTCCCGAGGTGACTGTCCTGAGGTGAGGGTCCTGAGGTGAGGGTCCTGAGGTGAGGGTCCTCAGGTGGCTGTCCTGAGGTGACTGTCCTGAGGTGACTGTCCTGAGGTGAGGGTCCTGAGGTGAGGGTCCCGAGGTGACTGTCCCGAGGTGAGGGTCCTGAGGTGAGGGTCCCGAGGTGACTGTCCTGAGGTGAGGGTCCTGAGGTGAGGGTCCTGAGGTGACTGTCCTGAGGTGAGGGTCCTGAGGTGACTGTCCTGAGGTGAGGGT
>JAJHIY020001209.1:12500-22500 GCA_022114975.2 Lampris megalopsis
TGTGTGTTTGTGCGTGTGTGTGTTTGTGTGTGTGTTTGTGCATGTGCATGTGTGTGTGATCTAGTGTGTGTGTGTGTGTGAGCTAGTGTGTGTGTGTGTGTGTGTGTGTGTGTGTGTGTGTGTGTGCGTTGCCTCGTAATAACTCCGTTGGAGGAATTCAGCGGGTCACAGAACGGTTGACTGGACACATTGTGTCTCCCAGCAGTCAGTCCATCGCACACGGTCCTCCTAATCTCCACACACATCTCCTATAATCCAGCAGAACCATTAACCCAATCCCCCCCAAGAAGGAGAGCTCTCCTCCTAACCCGTCCAGAACCACAACACACCTGCACCGCCAGGCCGCTCTCTGAACCGCCCCACACCAGCCCGCCAGAACCACACCGGTCCTAACCTCCGCTTACAGCGGCAGAGATCCACCTTGAAATCCATGTTGGTACTGAAAATGTCTCACGTCCAGTATCCAGGAACATCCTGCCACACGGCTCCGCTCCGCTCCGCTCCACTCCGCTCCGCTCCGCTCCACTCCGCTCCACTCCGCTCCGCTCCACACTTTACTTTTACTTTACTTTACTCTTCCTCAGGTCGTTATTATCATCACTACCAGCGGAATTCACCACTTCACACGGCCGACTGCCCCCAGTGTCTCCCACAGCGCCCAGCCGAGGTCCCCACCATGTTCTGCTACTTCCTGCCACCACGGACACACAAAGACACACAAAGACACACACGTACTGCAGTCACCTGCTCTGTCTGAGGGCCTCGCAGTTACACCTGCAAGTACACAACTACAATTACACCTGCAAGTACACAACTACAATTACACCTGCAAGTACACAACTACAATTACACCTGCAAGAACAAAACTACAATTATACCTGCAAATACACAACTACAATTACACCTGCAAGTACACAACTACAATTACACCTGCAAGTACACAACTACAATTATACCTGCAAATACACAACTACAATTACACCTGCAAGGACACAACTACAATTACACCTGCAAGGACACAACTACAATTATACCTGCAAGTACACAACTATAATTACACCTGCAAGTACACAACTACAATTACACCTGCAAGTACACAACTACAATTATACCTGCAAGTACACAACTACAATTATACCTGCAAGAACAAAACTACAATTACACCTGCAAGTACACAACTACAATTACACCTGCAAGAACAAAACTACAATTACACCTGCAAGTACACAACTACAATTACACCTGCAAGTACACAACTACAATTACACATGCAAGTACAAAACTACAATTACACCTGCAAGTACACAACTACAATTACACATGCAAGTACACAACTACAATTACACCTGCAAGTACACAACTACAATTACACCTGCAAGTACACAACTACAATTACACCTGCAAGTACAAAACTACAATTATACCTGCAAGTACACAACTACAATTACACCTGCAAGTACACAACTACAATTACACTTGCAAGTACAAAACTGTAATTACACCTGCAAGTACAAAAATACAATTATACCTGCAAGTACAAAACGAAAATTACACCTGCAAGTACTAAACTACAATTATACCTGCAAGTACTAAACTACAATTACACCTGCAAGTACACAACTACAATTACACCTGCAAATACAAAATTACAATTATACCTGCAAGTACACAACTACAATTACACCTGCAAGTACAAAACTACAATTATACCTGCAAGTACAAAACTACAATTATACCTGCAAGTACAAAACTACAATTATACCTGCAAGTACAAAAATACAATTATACCTGCAAGTACAAAACTACAATTACACCTGCAAGTACACAACTACAATTACACCTGCAAGTACACAACTACAATTACACCTGCAAGTATAGAGGGAGCAAAAATGAAAGAAATCTGTCTCTTGCGCACAACTAATGAACACAAGAGGGGGAAACAGAAGCGGTGTGTTGGGGTGACAGGAGGTTCTGTGGTCCGGCAGAACCTGACACACCGACAGAGTCGTCGGACAGACGTAAGTCTCCTAAGCCCACCTCCTGTGTCTTTTTGTGTCTTTTGCGTTGCTTTTCGTCCCTCCTTCATTACCTTCTACGTTTCTAGTGCTCTCGTTTTGTTCCCAGCTTTGGACAAACGTCTCAGAAGAGCGACAACACAAAACACCTCGAAGAGCGTCAACACAAAACATCTCAGAAGAGCGAAACACACAACGTCTCAGAAGAGCGTCAACACAAAACGTCTCGAAGAGCGTCAACACAAAACGTCTCGAAGAGCATCAACACAAAACGTCTCGAAGAGCATCAACACAAAACGTCTCGAAGAGCATCAACACAAAACGCCTTGAAGAGCGACAACACAAAACGTCTCAAAGAGTGTCAACACAAAACGTCTCGAAGAGCATCAACACAAAACTTCTCAAAGAGCGTCAACACAAAACGTCTCGAAGAGCGTCAACACAAAACGTCTCAGAAGAGCGTCAACACAAAACGTCTCGAAGAGCGAGAACACAAAGCGAGTGCAGCAGCGGGGCAGTGTAACATTCTTTATGGGAGGATGTAGAATTGTTAAAATGGATGTGAGGAAGTTAACGTCGTCTACCAGCTGGCAGCGTAACGCAAACTGCTAAAACACCACACGCACGCACACACCACACGCACACACACACACCCACACAACCACACACACACACACACGTCGTCCTTAACGTTGTTGTTCTCTTGGCTGTTGTGTTTGTTGTTTTTCCGAGGATTTTCCGCCGTTGCTTAAAGGCCCATCGGAATCTTAACCAGTTGCACATGTGTCCCCCCGTCTCTGCCCGCCTTCTTTTCTATGGCGGCCTATCGCCTGCCCTTCTTACAGCCAGCCTTCCCTTTGCCTGGCAGTTTTATTAATCCATCACACGCTCCCTCCCGCCCTCCCTCCCTCCCTCCCTCCCTCCCTCCCTCGCTCCCTCCCTCGCTCCCTCCCTGCCCCGTTCCTCACCCACCTCTGGTTATTTATGCTCCTAATTGAAAAGGTAACAACACAGAGAGAGAGAGAGAGAGAGAGAGGAGGGGGGAGGGAGAGAGAGAGAGAGAGAGAGAGGAGGGGGGAGGGAGAGAGAGAGAGAGAGAGAGAGGAGGGGGGAGGGAGAGAGAGAGGGAAAGAGGGAGGGCGAGATAGAGAGGGGGAGAGAGAGAGATAGATAGAGACAGACAGAGAGCGAGCGAGAGCGAGAGAGCGAGAGGTAAAGGAATGCCATTCTGTGTGTGTGTCTGGAAGCAATTAGTTGAAAATTAAAACTCTCTCGCGCACGCACACACACACAGACACACACACACAGACACACACACATTTTTACTAATACACACAAATGAATACAGGGCTCTTAGAAGATGTGAGGTGAGCAAACCATTGTTTTTGTGTGATTTGTACAGCTCCTCTGAGAGAATCCTTCATTCTGCAGGCCGGAGGGGCAGTTAACTGAGAGGATCCTTCGTACTGCAGGCTGCAGGGGCAGTTAACTGAGAGGATCCTTCGTACTGCAGGCTGCAGGGGCAGTTAACTGAGAGGATCCTTTGTACTGCAGGCTGCAGGGGCAGTTAACTGAGAGGATCCTTCGTACTGCAGGCTGCAGGGGCAGTTAACTGAGAGGATCCTTCGTACTGCAGGCTGCAGGGGCAGTTAACTGAGAGGATCCTTCGTACTGCAGGCTGCAGGGGCAGTTAACTGAGAGGATCCTTCGTACTGCAGGCTGCAGGGGCAGTTAACTGAGAGGACCCTTCGTCATGCAGGCTGCAGGGGCAGTTAACTGAGAGGACCCTTCGTCCTGCAGGGGCAGTTAACTGAGAGGAGCCTTTGTCCTGCAGGCTGCAGGGGCAGTTAACTGAGAGGATCCTTCATCCTGCAGGCTGCAGGGGCAGTTAACTGAGAGGATCCTTCGTACTGCAGGCTGCAGGGGCAGTTAACTGAGAGGAGCCTTTGTCCTGCAGGCTGCAGGGGCAGTTAACTGAGAGGATCCTTCGTCCTGCAGGGGCAGTTAACTGAGGATCCTTCGTCCTGCAGGCTGCAGGGGCAGTAAAATAGTCACTTTAACGTTCGTGCATGGCTGAATTACATGTAGTCGGTTCCCCCAGATGTTGTGGAGGAGAGGGGATCTCCAGATGGAAGGATCTACTTCCTGACCTCCTGGTCCTCCCTGCAGTTCCACAACACTGAGGTGGAGGTGTATATCAGTGTCATTCCTACATGTATAGTCTACACCCTAGCACGCAGTACAGGAGTACTCGGATCCTTTTGAAACGCTGTACAAGTTCTTCCCTGTACAGGAAGATGGGTGACATTATTTTGAACGTGTTTTTCTGCAGTGTTCCTGACGAGCCTCACGCCAGAGTTCTTATCAGGAGAGAACTGGCAGAGCATCCTCCTCTTTCACACAGACGTCCCGTCTCCACTCGCCTCCACTGTTTTCCCTTCTCACAACACAACACAACACAACACAACACGTTCACAACACGTTGACAACAATAACGCCATTTACCGAGTCAACCTGTAAAAACCAGTTTGCGGTTCGAGTCTCTCACTGGCGCCTATAGGAGAGCTCAGACCCACACAGTCAATGTGCTGCACGTCTGCACTGCTGGCTGCAGGGCGAGTACCATGAAACAAACCTGGTACTACTACGTCCCACTGTTTTCCTGTGATTTGTACAGTTCCTCTGAGAGGAACCTTCGTCCTGCAGGGGCAGTTAACTGAGAGGACCCTTCGTCCTGCAGGCTGCAGGGGCAGTTAACTGAGAGGAACCTTCGTCCTGCAGGCTGCAGGGGCAGTTAACTGAGAGGATCCTTCGTCCTGCATGGGCAGTTAACTAAGAGGAACCTTCATCCTGCAGGCTGCAGGGGCAGTTAACTGAGGGGACCCTTCGTCCTGCAGGCTGCAGGGGCAGTTAACTGAGAGGACCCTTCATCCTGCAGCCTGCAGGGGCAGTTAACTGAGAGGATCCTTCGTCCTGCAGGCTGCAAGGGCAGTTAACTAAGAGGAACCTTCGTCCTGCAGGCTGCAGGGGCAGTTAACTAAGAGGAACCTTCGTCCTGCAGCCTGCAGGGGCAGTTAACTGAGAGGACCCTTCGTCCTGCAGGGGCAGTTAACTGAGAGGACCCTTCGTCCTGCAGGGGCAGTTAACTGAGAGGAGGGGAAAGAAAACACCACGCAGTAATCCCACCATAGTACTACTATGGTGGGATTATTGCGTGGTGTTTAACAAGGATAACAAGGATTAAGGCATCTTGATAAAGGAGCAAAATGTAAATATGACGTCACCCTGCCACACGCTAACGCCCAAAATGTGTAAATAAAAAGTGGGCGGGGTTAAGGCCCTCATTAGCGGCGAGGCGAGCTGCTAGAAATAACAATTCAGGCGAAGAAACAGGAGATGCGAGGAGGTGGAGGAGCGCCTCGGCCACATGGAACGACGGAGTTCCTCTGGTTAGCTGCGCATGAGGGCATCACACACACCTCCTCCTCATCACACACACGCCTCCTCTTCATCACACACACCTCCTCTTCATCGGGCCGGGCAGTTCAGAGTGAAGGCTGACGACGAGCTCGTCCTCAACACAAACGCGTGCGGCCTCGGGGCGCGGACGGCGTTACCGGGCCGGCGGAGCCAGAGGAATTAAATATGGTGTTTAAGGTGAGGGTGGGGGTTGGGAGGGGGGCCGGCACAGTGTCTTGTCGCTCCGCCAGCGGCGGGGGTTTCCCATGGAGCCATTTTAATTTCTCCCCCTGTATTGATTGTGCGCCCTAATGATGGTGATATTACTCATCTGTGTTTAGCGCCACAGGCCGCCCCTACGCCACCGCCACGTAACGCAAACCAGACCGCCGCCTCATGACGTGTGTGTGTGTGTGTCTGTGTGTGCGATATACACTATAACCCCCCCATGCGTGCACTACACACACACACACACAGGCAGTAAGGCTGCAGGCCGGTTAAGCCGCTGACAGGCTGTAAAACGACCTGGGTGCAGGACTCCGGAGCGAGCTGGACGGCGGCGGCGGCGGCGGTGGGCGAGAGGGCGAGCGAGCCGGCTGACAAACTTACTGACAGGCCCTGATGAAAAAAGAAAAGAGCGGAGAAAAGAGAGAAAAGAGAGAAAAGAGAGAAAAGAAAACAGAGATTTGCCTGACTGACTTACTGGCTAATCTGGCCCCCAGGCTTCTAGCGCCTGGAAACTGTGACCAGTCCAGGTCCACAGAACGACAGGAACAAAAGAGAGAGCGAGAGAGAGAGAGAGAGAGAGAGGGGGGGGGGGGGGGGATGGAAGTAAACTGAAAAGGGAGCGATAAGGAGAAAGGGGGGAAAGGGGGGAAAGGGGGGAACCGGGCGACGCTGCTGGGAATGATACGGAAGAGGGATTGGGTGAGAGCGAGAAGGGAAAGGGGGGCGGGTCGGTAGGGGGGGAGACGGGGAAGAGGAGGAAGACGAGAAGAACGAGCGCCTGGCTCCGACAGTGTCACTGTAATTCAGAACATCTGAGCAGAAAAAAAATATACGTTTCTCTCCCTCCCTCCCCCCCCCTCCCCCCTCTCTCTCCCCCCTCTCTCTCTCTTTCCGTCTCCCTCGCTCGGCTATTCTGCCAAATCAAACTATGAGGCCACAGTCTGCAACTATTTTAACATTCAGCACAGGCATGTTCACACACACACACACACACACACACTACATGCACAAACACACACATGCACGCACGCACGCACGCACACACAACACACGCACGAACACACACAGACACACACACACATTGTGATTCATTATGTTGTCTTGCTCAATGAGTTTACATTCAGTCAATGAATTAACACAATGAGCGGTAATTGACAGACCCAGCAATTTGCAAAGGTATGCGGACAACCACACGCACACATACACGCGCACGCGCACGCACGCGCGCACGCACACACGCACGCACACACACAGAGAAAACCAGTGTGCATGAAATAACAGGTAGGTTCCAGCGTGAGCGAGTAGAAGGGAAGGGAGACAGGGGGGGGTGCAGGATTTGGAGGTACACGGGGTGCGGGGTTTCTGGGGGGTACGGGGGGTTCTGCGTCACCTACCTGGTCTGTGTGGGTACTCCAGTTTCGCCCGGCTCGAAGGGTTTGACACCCGTTCAACACGCAGCGGATCCTGTCACACGACCATGAAAACTCTCCGCGCTCCCGCCGCCACCGAAAAAACACGCAAACAAAGAAGAAGAAGAAGAAGAAGAAGGAGAAGAAGACGAGGAGGAGGAGGAGGAATCACAGAAACTCTCTCCCCGTCTGAACTCTCCGCCGGAACAACGGGAGAAAAAAGGGAAAAAAATCAAGAAAAATACTCTTCTCTCTTTTTATCCGTCCTCCGTCCTTCTCTCTCTCTCTCCTCTCTCTCCTCTCTCCTCTCTCTCTCTCTGTCAGTCTCTGCTCGCCTCTCCCATTCCTTCCCAACGCGCCTCGGAGAGCCGCTCTCCTCCTCACTTCTCTCCGCTCTCCCTCCGTCCGTCCGACATGCGTCCAACCCCTCCGGGCGCGGAGCGAGGGAGGAAGATGAAGAAGAAGAAGAAGAAGAAGGGGATGAAAGGTGGAAGTCCCGTTTTTGTCCTTGAATACGGAACAGAAGCCGCGGGGGGGAGGGGGGAGAGAGGGAGGGAGGGAGGGAAGGGGCCGGCACGCCGCGTGTCCGCCGAGCCGCGCTGCTTCACACTCGTCTGCCCGGATGGCTCACGCCGCTTATTCTCTCTATTCCCTCTCTATTCCCTCTCTATTCTCTCTCTCTCTCGCGCTCTCTATTCTCGCTCTCTATTCCCGCTCTCTATTCTCTCTCTCTATTCTCTCTCTCGCGCGCGCTCTCTCGCTCTCTCTTCTCCTGTGCGTCTCACGCCTTCGCCGCCGTGCGACTGCTGCTGAGGAGAACGGACCCTCCTGTGTGAGTCTCCCCCCTCCTCTTTCTCACCCGCTCGCTCATTCGCTCCACCGCTCCTGCGTACACCTCTCTCTCTCTCTCTCCCTCCCTCTCTCTCTCCCTCTCTCCCTCTGTAAACTCGAACCTCTGCTGGGTTGAGCAAAGGCAGGGAGGGGGGGAGGGGCGGAGTTATGTGAACAGAGGGAGACGAGAGAAGAACGTGATTGGTTTCAAGCCGGATAGCTGACACCCAATGGAGGAGAGAGGGAGAGGGAGAGGGAGAGGGAGAGAGAGGGAGAGAGGGGTTTTCTTTAACCATTTGGAGAGTGTGTCTGTGGACTTGTCTCTCCACATTCTCGCTCCGGTCTTCCCCCAAAACACAGAAATACACACAACCCCGACACCTCTCTCTCTCTCTCTCTCTCTCGCTCTCTCTCTCTCACGCACACACGCACACTATTTTTCTCTCTTTTCTTGTGCACACACACACGAACTCTTTTCTCCCCCTTTTCTCGTGCACACACGTCAACTCTCTTTTTTCTCCCCCTTTTCTCGTGCACACACGTGAACTCTCTTTTTTCTCCCTCTTTTCTCGTGCACACACGTGAACTCTCTTTTTTCTCCCTCTTTTCTTGTGCACACACACACACACACACACACACTCCTTTTCTCCCCTTTTCTTGTGCGCCCGCGCGCGCACACACACACACACACACACACACTATATTTTTCTCCCCCGTTTCTTGTGCACCCCCCCCCACACACACACACACAGAAGTGGAGTGAGGCAGACGGAGTGGCAGGTCAGGGTGTGTGTGTGTGTGTGTGTGTGTGTGTGTGTGTGTGTGTGTGGGTGTGTGTGTTTGTGGGTGTGTGTGTGTGTGTGTGGGACAGCTGTATAAACCTACACTGCTGGGCGGAAAAGACAAGATGGAAAGAAAGAAAAGAAAAGAAAGAAAGAAAGAAAAGAAGGGAAAAATGCTTGGCCAAAGAGAACAGTCAATGGGTGTTCAGACAAAAAGACACACATACACACACACACACACACGCACACAGAAATGGCAGTGCACATAGAGTAGCCAGGTTGTTGTATGAGATTGTGATGATCGTTTTTACAAAATCCCATTTCTCACAATATAGCTTATAAATACATGTTATAAATACATGTCGTAAATACATGTTATAAATACGTTATATAAATGCTATAAAATAAATGTTATAACTACATGTTATAAAATATATGTTATAAATGTTATAAAATAAATGTTATAACTACATGTTATAAAATATATGTTATAAATGTTATAAAATAAATGTTATAACTACGTTATAAAATATATGTTATAAATGTTATAAAATAAATGTTATAACTACGTTATAAAATATATATTATAAAATAAATATTATAAATACATGACAAATAAATGTTATAAAATAAATGTTATAAACACATTTTAAATAAATGTTATAAAATAAATGTTATAGAAATAAATCATAGAATAAATGTTATAAAATAAATGTTATAAATACATTTTAAATACATGTTATAAAATAAATGTTATAAATATATTTTAAATAAATGTTATAAATATAAATCTTATAAAATAAATGTTATAAATACATGTTAAATAAATGTTATAAATACATGTTAAGTAAATGTTATAGAATAAATGTTATGAATACATGTTATAAACACATTTTAAGTAAATGTTATAAAACAAATGTTATAAATATATTTTAAATAAATGTTATAAATATAAATCTTATAAAATAAATTTTATAAATACATGTTAAATAAATGTTATAAATACATGTTAAATAAATTTTATAGAATAAATGTTATAAATACATGTTATAAACACATTTTAAGTAAATGTTATTAAATAAATGTTATAAATATATTTGAAATAAAGGTTATAAAAATAAATCTTATAAAATAAATGTTATAAAATAAAGGTTATAAATACACGACAAATAAATGTTATACAATAAATGTTATAAATACACGTTTTCATCAGTTTTGCAAGAATATAACAATGGTTGTTTTTTTAAATAGCGGCGTATTTAGATATTTACATTTT
>JAJHIY020001209.1:27500-30000 GCA_022114975.2 Lampris megalopsis
GTTCTGAGAGGACGTGGAGGCGGGGCAGGCTAAGCTAACTGCTAGCTCATGCAGACTGGCAGTTCTGACAGGACGTGGAGGCGGGGCAGGCTAAGCTAACTGCTAGCTCATGCAGACCGGCAGTTCTGACAGGACGTGGAGGCGGGGCAGGCTAAGCTAACTGCTAGCCCATTCAGACCGGCAGTTCTGAGAGGACGTGGAGGCAGGGCAGGCTAAGCTAACCGCTAGCTCACGCAGACTGGCAGGTGTGACAGGATGTGGAGGCGGGGCAGGCTAAGCTAACTGCTAGCCCATGCAGACCGGCAGTTCTGACAGGACGTGGAGGCGGGGCAGGCTAAGCTAACCGCTAGCTCACGCAGACCGGCAGTTCTGACAGGACATGGAGGCGGGGCAGGCTAAGCTAACCGCTAGCTCACACAGACGGGCAGTTCCAACAGTCATCCTGGCGTTCGCTCTCTTGGCGAGTGATTTGTTTTTTGTTGTTGATTTGTTGGACATGTGTGTTCTTGTAGTTTGGATGTGTGTGTTTGGCTTTGTGTTGCAGTGCCGTGGGCTGGGGGAAACCATGTTTGGCTTCATTTCGTGTGCGCAGGTGCGTGGAATGACACAACAACTACATGTTCCTGATCCCTGGTCATTTATTTTGGCGCTGCCCTGCAGAGCTGCTGTCGGAGTAAAAGCGGTTCATCAGTTCCTCCATGAACACTGTGTAGTGTTTACTAGCCCCCGTCACACAACGTGTCTGGCTAGCACGTGTCACCAGTACAGACACACAAACACACACCTCACTGTCACCTCACTGACAACATGGCAGCAAAACACAACATGCTGCCAATGAAATCACCAATGTGAAGCTTCCATCACCAACCATTTAGCAGAAATCACACACACACACACACACACACACACACACACACACACACACACACACACACACACACACACACACACACACACCTCAGCAACCTCTCTGGCATTTGGTAAATCAAATCATACCCACACACACACCCACTGTGTGTGTGTGGGTATGATTTGATTTGATTTGACGCACACACCCGCACAGTGTGTGTGTGCGTGTGCGTGTGTGTGTTTGTGTGAGTGACAAAAGAAAACAGGAACAGAAAGAAAAAACCAAGAGAAACGGTTCATTAGAGGAGGAGAGGGAGAAGGAGATAAATATGGAGATAAAGGGAGACAAGCATGAACCCGTCCACACCCACAATGCACCTGTGCTGCTGTGTCGGGGGAAGGGGGCAGTGCTCGGTGGGGAAGGGGGCGTGCGGATCAATAAATGTAATTATATGGAAGTGTTTTAGTTACATGATTATTATTATTGTGAGGCATGTGTGAAGTGTATACAGACAAATATGAAAGACTGAGGAGCAGGTCTTGCTGAACCTCTCAGGTCCTGCTGAACCTCTCAGGTCCCGCTACACATCTCAGGTCCTGCTGAACCTCTCAGGTCCTGCTGACCCTCTCAGGTCCTGCTGAACCTCTCAGGTCCTGCTGAACCTCTCAGGTCCTGCTGACCCTCTCAGGTCCTGCTGAACCTCTCAGGCCTGCTGACCCTCTCAGGTCCTGCTACACATCTCAGGTGCTGCTGAACCTCTCAGGCCTGCTGACTCTCTCAGGTCCTGCTGAACCTCTCAGGTCCTGCTGACCCTCTCAGGTCCTGCTACACATCTCAGGTGCTGCTGAACCTCTCAGGCCTGCTGACCCTCTCAGGTCCTGCTACACATCTCAGGTGCTGCTGAACCTCTCAGGCCTGCTGACCCTCTCAGGTCCTGCTACACATCTCAGGTGCTGCTGAACCTCTCAGGTCCTGCTGACCCTCTCAGGTCCTGCTACACATCTCAGGTGCTGCTGAACCTCTCAGTCCTGCTGACCCTCTCAGGTCCTGCTACACATCTCAGGTGCTGCTGAACCTCTCAGGTCCTGCTGACCCTCTCAGGCCTGCTGACCCTCTCAGGTCCTGCTGACCCTCTCAGGTCCTGCTGGCCCTCTCAGGCCTGCTGACCCTCTCAGTCCTGCTGACCCTCTCAGGTCCTGCTGACCCTCTCAGGCCTGCTGACCCTCTCAGGCCTGCTGACCCTCTCAGGTCCTGCTGACCCTCTCAGGTCCTGCTGGCCCTCTCAGGCCTGCTGACCCTCTCAGGTCCTGCTGACCCTCTCAGGTCCTGCTGGCCCTCTCAGGCCTGCTGACCCTCTCAGTCCTGCTGACCCTCTCAGGTCCTGCTGACCCTCTCAGGCCTGCTGACCCTCTCAGGCCTGCTGACCCTCTCAGGGCCTGCTGACTCTCTCAGGTCCTGCTGGCCCTCTCAGGTCCTGCTGACCCTCTCAGGTTGTCCAGCAGTGTGTGAGTGACCACAACACGCGACACATAGTCCACAGTTGCAACTGCACGGCACCATGGGAAAAAGACTGAAGGGGGACGGGAAAGACGCAAAGACGGAAAGACGGAAAGCAGGAAAGCAGACGGTGAAAGAGGACAGTTGTCACTT
>JAJHIY020001210.1:0-35981 GCA_022114975.2 Lampris megalopsis
CACGACACGACGATGTTAAAGGTTGCTGCACACCCCCCCCCCTCGTACTTCAAATGAACTTGGCTTTTCCCGTGTTGTCAGCACCTAGCTGAAGATTTGAATTCAAAGCGCGTTTGAAAACCCCTGCTCAGGCCAGCGTCGGATTGTCTTGCACGTGTGCAACGCTTTCAGTTCTCCCCGATAAACCCTCCCCTTCTGATGCGTCTCCTCAGTCAATACCAGCGCCTTGAAAAACACCCAACCTCTCCCCCCGCGGACAGCGGCGCTCTCATTTTGTCACTTGGCACTCACGAGATTACGAGCACAAAGGGACGTTTGGCTTTGCGTTTAAGCCGCGTACCCACTCGATGTCTATATTTTTACAGCTTCGGCAGGAGATTACAGCCTGGCAAAACAACAGGCCACCTCAGCCGCCGTGCGTTGCAAACCCCGGTGAGTCCAGAGAGACAAAGAACCAGCACGGGGGGGGGGGGATATAGTATCTCTAATACGCCCTTATCTGATCCACTGTTACGTGCTTCTTCATTGAGCTGATTTGCCAAACAATCCAGCTGGGCAGATTTGTTTGGGATGAGTGGTAGCCAGCGGTCAGAAGGGAAAAAAACACCGTTTAACATGCAGAGACAAAGAGCAATCCTATTGTTCTGACTTAGGCTGTTTACGGGGGCATTATCTGTTGCCGCCGTATGGTTATTTACAACTGCTGGCTGCCCGTCCCCAAAAAAAGGCCAGATTTTCGTGCGTGTCAGCGTAGGCCGTAGGGTAATCCTTTTGACTTCAGATGGAGAGATGAGTTCATCCTTTCCATCAGATATTCCAGTTGTACATGCGAGCAGCGGTTGTGGATAAATAACAGCGAGTAGAATGGAAAAATGAAACGCAAGCGTAGAAGAAGAGCGGCTGGAGTGATGAAGAAAGATGTGGGAAATAAGTTGAGAGGAGTGGAAGAAGGGAAGGACGGAGGGAGAAAAGGTGCAGCAGATGCATCGAGAATGAAAGGGCACTTTTTTTTTCGGGGTGGGGGGGTTGAATTAAAATGAGGGGGGGGAGGAGACAAAGAAAAGCTGAGCTGTCAGTAGGGAGGTACGGCAGGATGTGTTATACTGCAAAGTCAATTCTATTTCAGAAACGACCGAAGACAGATGGCTGGGATTTCCACAAGGCTGACCAAAAAAAAAAACCACTCAAACTTAGAAACGAAACTCTCAGAAACCCCAAAACTCTCTCTGTCTCTCTCTGCGCCGCTTTCTGCATGTGCGCGCACACACAAACACACACATGCATGCACGCACACACACACACACACACACACACACACTTATAAATGCATCTCTCTTTACTAAACTCTTGCACATACACACAAATGCACTATACAAACACACATAGAGAGAGGTAAATCCTCCCGGGTTTGGTCAGCCGCTCAGTCCTGCTGTGAAAAACATCCCAGGGGGATTTAACAGGGGAACTGATCTTCACTGTGTGTGTGTGTGTGTGTGTGTGTGTGTGTGTGTGTGTGTGTGTGTGTGTGTGTGTGTGTGTGTGTGTGTGTGTGTGTGTGTGTGTGTGTGTGTGTGTGTGTGCATAGATGTGTGTATTAGAGAGCATTGCTCTGTTTTTGCTTTCTGTGCATTCAGACATGTGGGCTGCAGTGTCCTGAAATGGTTGTCCACATGCACATTATCGCGCCGTGCCCATTCTCTGAATTAATTAATTAGACGAAGAAGTGAATATGCAGTGTAAGCCAGGGGGATTACAACAAAACCCAGGGTGGAAAAACTCGAGCTTTACCCGTGTGAGGTGTGTACACATCGTGTTCCTGGCACCTCTTGGCATCGGGTTGGTTGAAATATGTCCTTCATCCGATCGTTGTGTGGGACCACGAGGAGCTTCTCCGATATTATGTCGGTGATGGAAAGGCTAGTATCTGATTGACTAAAGGATAGTATCAGTTACGAAGCACAACAATAAAACGGTTCTGTTTCCTCTCATTGTTTGAGGAGTAAACTGTGACTGGAATGTGAAAGTGCAAGGTGTTGAGGGATTTTCATTTGATTGCAATTTGAAGTTGCGGTCAAAAGTCGCGGTTGCCTCAGGGTGGCGCAGTGGTTAGCGCGGTTGCCTCACAGTAAGATGGTCCTGGGTTCGAGCCGCGGGGTAGTCCCGCCTTGGGGGTCATCCTGGGTCGTCCTCTGTGTGGAGTTTGCATGTTCTCCTCGTGTCCGCGTGGGTTTCCTCCCACAGTCCAAAGACATGTAGGTCAGGTGACTCGGCCGTACTAAAGTGTCCCTCGGTGTGAATGTGTGTGTCAGCGCTGGAACGGGCTGGCAGCCTGTACAGGGTGTCTCCCCGCCTGCCGCCCAATGACTGCTCCAGCATCCCTGCAACTCTGAGAGCAGGATAAGCGGTTCGGGCAATGGATGGATGGATGCAATTTGAAGTTTGACACCTAATGAGATCATAACACACAGGTCCAAAATCGTAGCCTTGTGCCCCTCACCTCTTCCAAATAGCTTACACACAGGTCTGTAAGCAGAGCCCGACTGCTGTTAGGATCAGATACATGAACCAGTAGGTGTGTAGGAGTCAGCTGGAGCGCCCTGCGCTCACCTGCAATAATCTCCTTATGTGACCTAGATTACGCTGCCCAAGATAGTCGCGTGGTTCGAATGTGCTCATCATACCGGCCAGGCGTCGCTGGCTGTGGGAGCAGTGAGCACCGCGCATACAAAGAAGGTCTTGTGCTGATGCAACAAAAGGCAACAGAGAACATCAAATGCACACAGCGTACAAAAACAAGTCTGTAGAAGGAACACCCCCACGGACTGCAGAGGCAGACCCCCACCCAACTCTTCGTCTGTGTGTGTGTGTGTGTGTGTGTGTGTGTGTGTGTGTGTGTGTGTGTGTGTGTGTGTGTGTGTGTGTGTGTGTGTGTGCGTGTGGGAGGAGGCTGCTGTCTCTGTATCTGTCTCTGTTGTCTGTGCATATGTGCACGTGTCTGCTAATGATATGTCACTTTGTGTGTTGACTTTATCGCTCACATCCCCTCCCTGCAACACTGGCTCCAAAGTCTCCCTGCGTGGGCCCCACAGAGGGCCTGGCTGTATTCTCCGGATAATCAGCTGGTAAAGGCCTTGATGTGTTGAGGAGCAGCATAAACTATGCTCGGCTTCAGCTGCCTGGCTCTGACCCCTCGTGCGTCAGCAGAGACTCTGGTCCCAGGCTGAACTACTCTGCCTTCAAGGCTGTGAGGAAGCGTAGTCCAAGGAGTGGGCCTTGGCCGCTGTGAGCTGCCTTGCAGGAGGTAGGCGTGACTCCCAGTTATGCAAAATAAGGCCCCCTACACGCACAGAATTTGTTCCCTTATGTGACTGGCAAAACGCTGCTTAACCGCTGCCTTTCTCCACTTCTCCCCCCCCCCCCCACCGCCCCTGCCTCCTCTCGTGCGGAACAACACAACTCCTGTCGAGGAGGAAAAACACAAACAAGAAGGACAGTATTGCAGCATGTTTAACGTGCGAACAAATGAGCCCATGTCTCGGGAGTGGTTCAAAATACTGAAGGTTTGCGTTATCCAACAGCGGCGAGCCTTTGCGATCTAGTCTTTACAAAAATGTCAAAAGACGCCGTGGCACTCTCACAACGTGGCCGCTGTGCGGCTGGGACGGTTCCGCGGTCACCGTATTCAGAGCTGGACGACGTCGAGACCCGAGTGACAGTGTTGAGAGGTCGAGCTGCTGGTGGAAAAGACCGTGGTTCAGCAGTATGATGGCAAGATGAGGCGGCATAAGGTAGGTTGGAGTCAGAGTCAGAGAGATAAGAAGAGGGCCGTCGGAGGTTTATGAGGAGGTGAAGTGATTTAGGGGAGGGGAGAAAAAGTTGACCAGAGAAGGTCGTTGACCAAACCATTCCCCTTTTCTAGGATTGCAGTTGAGTCAGGCAGATAGGCGGGCAGGCAGACAGACAGATTGATTGATCGATAGATTCACTGATTGATTCATTGATTGAGTCATCAATTCTGTAGTTGCTTGATGAACAGTGCTAATATAAGGTAGGGACTTCATTGTTAAGGTTTCCCTACAGTTCCCTGGTATTGCATGATTGCTCCTTCAGTTCCTCTTGACAGTGACCAAGCATCATGCGACAGGCATGGGCACAAGTCCGTGAATACTGGGATGGCTTCCAGCACTTTATCTGTGTCCCCCTCCATAGGGTTGGTGGTTGTGTCAGGAAGGGCGTCCGGTGTAAAATTTTGCCAAATCATTATGCGGATTGACAAGACCATACCGGATCACTCGAGGCTCCATACGGGATTGGCTGCGGCCCGGGTTAACAACGGCTGCCATTGGTACTGTGCCCTCACAGGGTACCGATGAGAACTGTACAGTCCGCTGTGGCGGCCCCTTGAAAAACAGGGAACAAGCTGAAAGAAGAAGAAGAGGAGGAGTGACCAAGCATCCTGCATGTCTGACCTATATGATGTGATTTGTATATGTTATCTCAAATATTTCTAAATTTCTTTTTTTTCTCCCCCCCTTTTTTTCTCCCTAATCATACCTGGCCAATTGCCCCACTCTTCCGAGCCGTCCCGGTCACTGCTCCACTCCCTCTGCCGATCCGGGGAGGACTGCAGACTACCACATGCCTCCTCCGATACATGTGGCATCACCAACCGCTTCTTTTCACCTGACAGTGAGGAGTTTCACCAGGGGGGGACGTAGGACGTTCCCCCCAGAACAGGCGCCCCGACCCGCCAGAGGAGGTGCTAGTGCAGTGAGCAGTACACATACCCACATCTGGCTTCCCACCTGCAGACATGGTCAATTGTGTCTGGAGGGACGCCCGACCAAGCCGGAAGTAACACAGGGATTCGAACCGGCGATCCCCCATGTTGGTAGGCAACGGAATAGACCGCTACGCTACCCGGACGCCTATAATTATCTTCAAATTTCTAGCCAAACAGACTGCTTTGATTATTTGCACAGGCAATGCCAGATGTTTGATCCCCACTGAAGCATGTTGTAGGATGTAAAAATCACCAGATACATCAAGAGGCAACAGATTGCATTCATCCACAGTCATGCGCTCAAAAAATAGATACGGTATTTCAGGCACAGATGACTCACTGGAACTTCACATGTAGCTGCTACATGTTGGCTTTAGTTTACTCTCCCAATGAATAAACCGCATTCCTCTCACAGATCAGATCCCGCAAACTGATAGTGAAGTGTAAAATTCAGACAGCACCGAGGAGGAGGAGGAGGCTGTTGGTATGAATAGACTGTTATCTCTGACTCAGAGCAAGAAGTTGTTTTGATGGCGTCGTAGTGCCTTGGCTGTTTTGTGGGTGTCAGATGGCGAGACTCGAATTAACCACTGGGTTTGGTGGCTTTAGCTTAACTGATATCTTAGTAAGTACCCTTGGGAGGTGGAGTAGCAGTGGTAAGTCACATGACACGATGGTCTCACCCAGGTCTGTATTTGCCAGCCCAAATCAGCAGATTTTTCTTAGATGCCAGTCGTGACTAGAGAGAGGATGGTTTCCCCCCCATCTCTAAATCAGATTCTGCAATTGAATTTTGCACGCAACGCAATCCTGTTAGTGATAAAATAGCCCAACTGTGTGAGCGGCATCATCTCTCCGCATTCAAACTCCAGGAGGGAAATTATATTGTGACGTTGCAAGCAGGCTGAAAATAGGGTAACTGCATACACTTTGACAGTGCAAAAGCTGATTCATAACTCACTCAGAGCCGTTTTGACTCATAAATACTGACTGTTTTTTGATCAAGCGTGCTGGGGCTCTCAAACTTTTCATGTCACGCTTCTGCCGTGCATCACCCAGGTGGGCGCTACACATTGGTGGCGGTTGAGGTGAGTTACCCCCTTCACTGTGAAGCGCTTCGGTTGTCTAGATGAAGTGTTATGTAAGTGTAAACCATCATCATCATCGTCGTCATTATCATCATTCCAAAACAGACACACATTAGCCACACACACACACACACACAATATTTTTGACTGCGATAATACCACTCTCATAATTCTGCTTAATAGTTTAACCTGCAGCATTTCTCTTCTGGTGAGATAAGAAGCTATTTCAGGTAACCAAAAAACTCCCTCAATGGAAGATTAACCTGTAAAAACATTTGGTATATTTCCAGATATATTTTGGCCCACTCCCTCCTGTACATCTGCCAAAAGCTGAACCTCACAGTGAGAACTCAGAGTGCTCTGAACAAAAATGCAGCAACGCTTAAAATCGGTCAGGGCACAAAAGTTCAATTTCTCTCTGCTTGTAATGGTGCCAGGACAATAGCTGGCCTAAATCTTCAGGCCTGTTTACTTTGAGATAGATTATTCTGTCCCACACTTGCAGGCCATTCACCGAGAGTGTGATTGGAATCAGAACACAAACAACACAAACAAATTCAATATTTGGGCATGTCTTTTTTCCACAACATAATACTGTGTGTGTGTGTGTGTGTGTGTGTGTGTGTGTGTGTGTGTGAGAGAGAGAGAGAGAGAGAGAGAGAGAGAGAGAGAGAGAGAGAGAGAGAGAGAGAGAGAGAGAGAGAGAGAGGGAGGGAGGGAGGGAGAGGGTGTGTGTGTAATATAATAATATCATATATAATCAATCATATTATTATGTTTTATATATATATATCCATTCATCCATCCATCCATAATTATCTGAACCACTTATCCTGCTCTCAGGGTCATGGGGAGGCTGCAGCCTATCCCAGCAGTCATTGGGTGGCAGTCGGGGAGACACCCTGGACAGGCCGTCACAGGGCCAAAATATATTTAAATAAATAGTATATATATAAATGAAAAATGAAATGAAAGCCGTTTTATTCGACATTGTATTCTTACATTGAATTGTGTTCTTACACTGATTTTGATCTCGCTATTTAACCCATCCTATGGTATATAGGAGCAGTGGGCAGCTGCAGCGCCTGGAGACCAACTCCAGTTCTTCTTTCCATTGCCTTGGCCAGGGGCACAGATTGGAGTATTAACCCTAGCATGCATATCTTTTGATGGTGGAAGGAAACCAGAGCTCTTGGAGGAAACCCACGCTGACACGGGGAGAACATGCTAACTCCATACAGAAAGGACCTGGGGCGTCCTAGGATTCAAACCCATATTAAATCTCTCTCTCACCCTTTTTCAGGTTGTGTGCGCCTTCATCAAGCTCAGGTCCTCTACCAGAGGCCTGGGAGCTTGAGGGTTCCACACAGTATCTTAGCTGTTTCTAGGACTGCAATCGTCTGGGCAGAGACCTCAGATGCTGTTCCTGGAATCTGCTGGAGCCACTCTCCCGGTGTGGGAGGGGTCACAGCCCAGAGTGCTCATGTCACTGGGACTACTGTGGATTTCACCTTCCACAGCGGATCTAGTTCTTCCTTCAGCCCTTGGTATTTCTCTGTCTTCTCGTACCCTTTTTTTCCCTGATGTTGCCGTTGCTCGGGATTGCTGCATCGATCACTACTGCTGTCCTCTGTTCCTTGTTGACCACCACAGTGTCTGGTTGGGTAGCCAGCACCTGCTTGTCAGTCTGGAACTTGAAGTCCCACAGGATCTTAGCTCTGCCATTCTCAATGACCTTTGGTGGTGTCTCCCATTTGGACTTGGTGACTTCCAGTCTGTATTCAGTACAGATATTCATGTATACTATCCCAGCCAAATGGTTTTGCCTTTCAGTGTACACTTTCGCAGCTAGCATTTTACACCCTGCTATTACTGCTGGACTGTGTCTTGATGCATGCTCAATAATCCAGGTAAGAAAACCAAAGGTTGAATCAGTTCATCTGGATTCTGGATACGTTTATTGACAGATATGTTTCATCACTCAACTAAATGCACATTGCAATGCACTTACAATGTTGTGATTGCTACTATTCCCCAACCCCCTGTGAATAGTAAATATGGCCATCGAAACTCCAGTTAATGGACACACCCATATTTGATCACGAAACTGGTCGTTGGTTTCGGTCGTTATACACATGTCGCCGTCTTACAGTGCTGTGATTGCAACAATCCCTAATCCTCTGTGATACACATGATCAATGGTCACACCCATATTTGCATATGAAACTGGTCGTTGGTTTCGGTCGTTAGGCACTATACCGTACTGTATTGTTTATAAGGGGTGGGGATTCCTGCAGTCAGTTTTGACCGAAGATGTCACAGTTGAGTGATGAAACATATCTGTCAATAAAGATTGTGTCCAGATGAACTGATTCAACCTTCTTTAAATTGCTGGACTTTCTCAGGGGCGTCTTTGCACAGCCTGCATCTTGGGTCTTGTCTGGTGTGGTAGACCCCTGCCTCAACCAATCTGGTGCTGAGTGCCTGTTCCTACCAGCCTTTTTTAGCCACCGGTAAGATTTCTTGATATCAGCCATGTCTTCTATCTGTCAATGGTACATCCCATGGAGGGGCTTAGTCGTCCATGATACCTCTTCTTCTTCCTCCCCACTCTCTGTCTTCTGCTGCATATATATCCATCCATCCATCCATTATCCAAACCGCTGATCCTGCTCTCAGGGTCGCAGGGATGTTGGAGCCTATCCCAGCAGTCACTGGGCGGCAGGCGGGGAGACACCCTGGACACACACACACACACACACACACATATATATATATATATATATATATATATATATATATATATATATATATATATTTAAACAGAATTCAGCATCCCTGCGACCCTGAGAGCAGGATAAGCGGTTCGGATAATGTATGTATGTATGTATGTATGCATATATGTATGTATGTGTATATATATATATACTATATGTGTGTGTGTGTAAATATACATATATATTTCAAGAAGAGGGAGGAACACAGGGTGACGTACAAGAGTGGAGGAAAGTGCACACAGGTGGACTATATCTTACGCAGGAGGCATGATCTGAAAAGGATTGGAGACTGCAAGGTGGTGACAGGGGAAAATGTAGCTAGGCAGCATCGGATGGTGTTCTGTAGGATAATTTTCGAGATCAAGAAGAGGAAGAGCGTGAAGGCAGAGCCAAGGATCAAATGGTGGAAGTTGAAGAAGGAAGACTGTTGTGTGGAGTTCAGGGAGGACTTAAGACAGGCACTGGGTGGTAGTGAAGAGTTGCCAGATGGATGGGAATGCACTGCAGAAATAGTGAGGGAGACAGCTAGGAAGGTACTTGGTTTGTCATCTGGACAGAGGAAGGAAGACAAGGAGACTTGGTGGTGAAATGAAATGAGGAAGTACAGCAAAGTATACAGAGGAAGAGGTTGGCAAAGAAGTGGGATGGTCAGAGAGATGAAGAAAGTAGACAGGAGTACAAGGAGATGCAGTGTAAAGTGAAGAGAGAGGTGGCAAAGGAAAAGGCGTATGGTGAGTTGTATGAGAGGTTAGATACTAAGGAAGGAGAAAAGGACTTGTACTGATTGGCTAGACAGAGGGACTGAGCTGGGAAGGATGTGCAGCAGGTAATGGTCAATCAAGGACAGAGATTGAAATGTGCTGACAAGTGAGGACAGTGTGTTGAGAGGGTGGAAGGGGTACTTTGAGGGGCTGATGAATGAAGAAAATGGGAGAGCGAGAGAAGTTCGGATGATATGGGGATAGTGAATCAGGAGGTGCGGTGGATTAGCAAGGAGGGACTGAGGGCAGCTATGAAGAGGATGAAGAGTGGAAAGGCAGTTGGTCCAGATGACCTGTGGATACCTGTGGAGGCATGGAGGCGTTTAGGAGAGTTGGCAGTGGGGTTTTTTCCCCCCTTTTTCTCCTGAATTTGGCCAAATACCCCACTCATCCGAGCCATCCCGGTCACTGCTCCACCCCCCACCCCACCCTGCAGAGTCGGGGGAGGGCTGCAAACTACCAAATGTCTCCTTGGATATACATGTGGAGTCACCAGCTGCTTCTTTTCACCTAACAGTGAGGAGTTTCATCAGGGGGACGTAGCGCGTGGGAGGATCACTAGATTGTTTAACACAATTTTAGAAGGTAAGAGGATGCCTGAGGAGTGGAGAAGAGGCATACTGGTACCAATTTTCAAGAATAAGGGCGATGTGCAGAACTGTAGTAACTACAGGGGTATAAAGTTGATCAGCCACAGCATGAAGATTTGGGAAAGAGTAATAGAAGCTAGGTTAAGAGGAGAGGCGACGATTAGCGAGCAGCAGTATGGTTTCATGCCATGCAAGAGCACCACAGATGGGATGTTTGCTTTGAGAATGATAATGAGAATGATGATGGAGAAGTACAGAGAAGGCCAGAAGGAGTTACATTGTCTTTGTGGATTTAGAGAAAGCATATGACAGGGTGCCGTGAGAGGAGGTGTGGTATTGTATGAGGACGTTGGGAGTTGTAGAGAAGTGTGTTGTAAGAGTGGTGCAGGTTATATATGAGGGCAGTGTGACAGTGGTGAGGTGTGCGGTTGGAATGACGATAAGTTCAAGGTGGAGGTGGGATTACATCAAGGATCGGCTCTGAGCCCTTTCTTGTTTGCTATGGTGATGGACAGGTTGATGGACGAGATCAGGCAGGAGTCTCCGTGGACTATGATGTTCACAGATGACATTGTGATCTGTAGCGAGAGTAGGGTGCAGGTTGAGGAGAGCTTGGAGAGGTGGAGGTATGCACTGGAGAGAAGAGGAATGAAAGTCAGTAGGAGCAAGACGGAATACCTATGCGTGAATGAGAGGGAGGACAGTGGAATGGTCAGGATACAAGGAGTGGAGGCGACAAAGGTGGATGAGTTTAAATACTTGGCGTCAACTGTTCAAAATAAAGGTGAGTGCGGAAAGAGGTGAAGAAGAGAGTGCAGGCAGGGTGGAGTGATTTGCGACAGAAGGGTACCATCAAGAGATAAAGGGAAGGTTTACAAGATGGTTGTGAGACCAGCTATGTTATATGGTTTGGAGACAGTAGCACTGACGAAAAGACAGGAAGTGGAGCTGGAGGTGGCAGAGTTGAAGATGCTAAGATTTTCATTGGGAGTGACGAAGAAGGACAGGATTAGGAATGATTATATTAGAGGGACAGCTCAGGTTGGAGGGTTTGGAGACAAAGCAAGAGAGGCAAGATTGAGATGGTTTAGACATGTGCGGGGGAGAGATGCTGGGTATATTGGGAGAAGAAGATGGAGCTGCCAGGGAAGAGGAAAAGAGAAAAAGCCAAAGAGGGGGTTTATGGATGTGGTGAGGGAGGACATGCAAGTGGCTGGCGTGACAGAGGAAGATGCAGAGGACAGGAAGAGATGGAAATGGGTGATCCGCTGTGGCGACCCCTAACGGGAGCAGCCAAAGGTGGTAGTAGTAGTAGGGGGTGGGGGGAGCAATCTTTGTGATTTCTTTGATGTGACTCTCAAAGGAAAGGTTGGGGTCAAACATAACACCAAGATTTTTGGCTGCCACACTTTGTGAAATTGCAGATTTGTCAAGCATTACTGTTACTCAATCAAATTGGTGTCTATGTCTAGCAGGGCCAATGACCAGCGTCTCAATTTTATCTCAATTTAAAAGCGGCAGTAAATTTTGTGACGTCCAGTTTTTTACAGCAGCCAAGCAGGCCTCTAAATTAATAATTTGAGTAAAGTCATCAGCCCTTATAGCCACATACTGCTGAGTTTCATCCGTATAGCAATGGCAATTTATTACATGACTGTGTATAATTTGGCCAAAAGGTGAAATATAAAGAGAGAAAAGTACATGGGCAAGAACTGATCCCTGAGGTACGCCATATTTGACATCAGAGAATTTCGATTTAAGATTGTAGCGAATTCGGGGGGCAGTCTGGGAGACCGTCACCACAGCCGGGACGCGAACCCGTGTCTCCCACTCCGCAAGCGACGACGTTAACCAGTCGACTAAAGGGTCCGACCTTTAGTCAAGGACCACTGTGTCTACTTATCCATGCACGTTATACTACCCCCCTCCTTCGGGAAGCGCGCCCCTGTGCTTCAGCATATCAGCTCCCTCACGCCTCTGGGCGCACACGCTCCCGATGACCTCACGGTCTCACCACCCCACTTCTTACACCAATGTAGCGAATTCGGGGGGCAGTCCGGGAACCGCCTCCACAGCCGGGACGCGAACCCGGGTCTCCCACTCCGCAAGCGACAACGTTAACCAGTCGACTAAAGGGTCCTACCTTTAGTCAAGGACCAACGTGTCTACTTATCCAAGCACGTTACAATATTATTATCGTAGACACACCGTGTTCTTTCAGAAATGTAGGACTTAAGCCAAGACAGCTAGGCCAGAGACATCAAAATTACAATTTATTCTGTCTGATAGTGTATAGTGATCAATGGTGTCAAGGCTGCCAAGAAAATGCTGCATATCCTGCTGCATGTATTGAACTCAGCAGTGCACCAGTGATGCATTACAGAAACCATCCCTTCTCTATGTTTAGAAAACATGCAATTTGTTTGGTTTCACTTACCATGAAGTGGAGAGAACAATGAGGCATCCAGTTATTGTGAGACACAATACTGTAATGAAATATACAGCTGCACTGCATATGATTCAAATAGTGCAATGGTAGAGAGAGTTATGGCAGCCACCCCATGCTCTCACTTCCTTTCAATGCTGGATTAAAGCAAGCTGACCCTTTTTAAACGTCTTATAAAGGCCCCACAGATACTATTAATTGTTAACTCTATATTTCATAAAGACATGTAGCCTACCATATAGATTAAATAAAGCTATACGCCGAAAAGTCATTATCTTTGTAACAACAAATCTGCATGCACAGGGTACTTCATCTGGTTTTAACTCCCAGACTCTGAATTAGAGGTTTTTTAATGTAAAAGAGAGGTAAATTTTATTTATTTGGACTCAAGAGTAATCTACTTGACCCTTGGTGATAGTGTGCACAGTTGGAATTCTACTTTCATATGCGCCATTGAGTCATTTTTTTTTTGCAGCAAAATCAAATATGTCTTCATTATCTGGGTCACAGAGTCAAATAAAGAAGTGTTGAAAACTACAGCCTTTTATTACTCTGCTGAACATTTTATGGTATGAAACTTGGGTTAGATGCTTTGGTTCTGCTTCAAATGGCCTTGGGACATCACACACCAGAACCGGGGATACCCGTGGCCAAAGAATGTGTTGCTACAATGCACTACTGTCTCTAGCTCATCCTTTGAAAGTAAAAGCAATTAGTACATTAGTCAGTAAAACATGTCACTGAAAACATATGCTTGTTTAGCTCGAATATTACTAAGTGAAGAAAGAAATTAGCAGATATATACTGCATCCCGTGCCATAAACTCTGACTACTTTTCCAGCTGATGTTGTGGCACGAGGCGTGAAATAGTAGCCACCCTCTTAGCCCCTAGCAGCAGCCAAGCATGGCTCTCCCATGGATGTCGGCTCTCGTTTCACCTCGGTTCCCCATCTGATGAGCATCCAAGGCCACATGGTGACCTCCCGACAGAAGTGCAGCACCAGTGTAGGCATACCTGTCTTCCTCCTCCATCTTGATATGCACCGAAGGCTCCATCTCGTAGCAGGAAAGATAGCCAATTCTAGCAAGGCAAGTGGCCAGTCAACAGCTAGCGTTAGCCTTCTGGTCCACAGAATGTCTGCATAGTCCAATATTAGGTTTTCCTCTGACACCAGTTGTAGCATTCGCCACTGTTAATTCAACGTGAAGCATATTGGGTGTCTAAATAAAGCACTATATAAATGTAATCCATTATTATTATTATTATTAAAGGACACACTGATGGAAATTACAATGGAACGTTGTCTTTATTTTCGGCTGTTGTCGGTCACAGCCATGCCTTACAGAACACAATTACCTTTTTCAACTCTCAGCTCATCTTTTCCCACATGTAGTGCAGACACTTGTAAGACCACCCCATGCATCCTACAGACTGTACACACACACACACCCCAGAAGGGGCGAGCCTCTTCCTTAAACTCCCAGCAACATCTGGCCCAGGCAACGGCGCACCATTCTTTAAAATTGTACAACAACAACAACAACAACATTTGATAACTTAAATGTGCGTATCTTATAACTTTATACACCACGGTGAAGTTGAACACGCTGCAATACGAACAAAAACATCAGGGCTTCCAAACCCCAATCAAACTGCATGAGCAGCACTTGCAGTAGGCATCCGTATTCTGCTTGCTGAGATGTAGTTTCGAGGGACCTGAGTAAAAGAAAAACGCATCAACTTCTTGTCCCGTTTGCCTGCTTGTAAAGATGAGTGGTCTCTATGTTCAGCGGAGTCTGTAGTTTCATGAGCAAGTCAAACCCACTTGGGTTTGTGGAGTTAGGGGCCTTAGGTACAGAGACATCAGATGGTGGTGGTACAGTAGCACTGGTTAGCATGGTCGCCTCACAGCAAGAAGGTCCTGGATTCAAGCCCCGGGGTAGCTCAACCTTGGGAGTCGTCCCGAGTCGTCCTCTGTGTGGAGTTTGCATGTTCTCCCCGTGTCTGCGTGGGTTTCCTGCCACAGTCCAAAGACATGCAGGTCAGGTGACTCGGCCATACTAAAATTGTCCCTAGGCGTGACTGTGTCGGCCCTGTGATGGACTGGCGGCTTGTCCAAGGTGTCTCCCTGCCTGCAGCCCAGTGACTGCTGGGATAGGCTCCAGCATCCTCGCGACCCTGAGTAAGGATAAGCAGTAAGGATAATGGATGGATGGATGGACATCAGATGGAATTTGATGTGCCAGTACAGAGAATGAATGTTGACTTCTTCAAGGACATTTTGTTTTTGTGAAAATGATGAAAAATCTACTCCAAGCAGAGTAGAATATTTTGAGCAGACCAATCGCACAATGTTTTTGACAGCGGTCAAAGTTTGTCCGAGATTGTCGAGACAATGAATGACATGTGCGTTCATTGTGGGTCAAAGCAGCTTTTTTTTTTTTTTGCAAGCGTAATAAGAGAAGACGGAGCAGAGAAAATTCAGCATTTCACCCGAAGGCACTTCAATGACATGCAAATTGTACGTGTATGCACACATACGGACGGACACACACGCAAGCCCACAGCAACGCACACAAACAGGCACAAAACACACAGGGTCAAGCTTTGGCCATACTGTGGTAGAAACAGTCGAGTCGAACAGAGAAGGAAGGGGAGAGAGAGAGAGCGAGAGAGAGAGAGAGAGAGAGAGAGAGAGAGAGAGAGAGAGAGAGAGAGAGAGAGAGAGAGAGAGAGAGAGAGAGAGAGAGAGAGAGAGAGAGAGAGAGAGCGCGCAGCGGTTGATACGCAGATTCATCAGCAGGGATTTCTTCAGCCTGGAATCAAGAGCACACCAGGGACATTTCTTATTGCGCATTTCATTAAACGTCAACCTGAGAACCTTGTTTATAACCATCGCTAGATTGCACTCCTGATGCAATACTCAGTATATGTGTAATGTAGTGCTCCAAACAAATCTGACTCCTTCTGACGCCGTGGGGGATTACGCCAACAGATGATATGGATTATATCAATCAACACCCACACAAATCAAGACATGCAAACACATAAATACTTGGATGCAAGCGCGTTCATTCTCTTTACCCTGGCTCTCCTCATTCTCTCTGTTTTTCAGTCAAAATGTGTGTGCGTGTGTGTGTGTTGTGCAAGAGAATGAGTGTAAATTGCCCAGTGGAGATGCCATGTGACAGGCTAGGTCACCATTCTCCTGTGTCACTATGGAGGAACAGCCAGAGAGAGAGAGAGAGAGAGCGAAAGAGAGCCAGCTGCCAGACAAACAGCATGGTGTATCCCCCGGCTCCCATAATACCCCCCCTTAAGCAACCCTGAACCACACATTCAAGTACATATGCTGTGTATTTGCAATGTGCTGGCGTGGGCAAGCCAGTAAGCATGTGCTTTCGACAGATTGGCAGGCAGGCAGGTACACACACACACACACTCATTTCCAAACCGACCACATGCACCAGGATTTTGAAATATAACGTCTTTGTGGGGTCCTGAGGTGTTTCAATGTGACAAACAGGGGGAGGCCACTTTGCAGGATCAAGATTACCTGAAATGACTCCAGAACGATGCCTGCATCAACTCTCACAGCACATGTTCGAGAAGGCCGGGGATTCCTGTTGTGTAAGTGCAATGTTTTCAAACACACACACACACACACACATGTCAATACATATGCAATACATTTAGACTTTGTTTGTTTGTTTGTTTCTTCCTTTCTTTTTCTTTCTTTCTTTCTTTCTGTACCTCCATCTTTTATTCTCTTTTCTCTCTTTTCTGTATTGTGCAAGCCACAGTGTACGTATGTGTTTTATCGTGCTTCTGCACCATATTCCAGTGAAACATCCATACTTTCCCCCTATGAAGAGGCCTCAGATGTGCCGTTTCAACTGGAACACTTTGTAATAACACGCACACACACACACAACAACAAAAAAACAATATCCAACTGAGCACGCATGGACAAACGTCGGAGGTAAACCGAGATGTCGCCAGCCAAAATTTGCCTTGATTTGTAAATTGATGGAGGCGAATGCACTCATAGTATAAGAAGCACTGATGAGAGGCATCTAATTAGATTACATAAAAAAAGACAAGATGATATGCAGAGTCTTCTCAGAAGAAAAGGTCAAGTGGCCAGCCTTTGGGGCTCCCTTGGTGACGTACAACCTTAACTCTCAGCTGCAACGAGGAGGAGATCTGATTCTCAAGCGGAGACGGGGAACAAACAGCGTGACATCATCGCGTCTCGTCCCTGGTTGCTCTTTGACGGTATCGGAGATCGACTTGAACAGTAAACAGGAGATAGGCTGTAACGGTACCAAAGAGATAAGCTATACCACACAGATAGGTGACAAGGTGCCACTGGAATGGAGAGTAATACACATCTCTGTTGCCCTGGTAGGAATCCTGGCCACCGTTACAACTTTCCATCCCCGTTTTTATCTGCATCCTTATCTCATAACCGGCACAATGCCCCATTCTCTATGTATCTTAGGGCCTCCTTGTTGGGGAGAAAAAAGAAAAAAAGAAAGAGGCAGTGCCTTTGCGGTCTGTAGAGATACCCTGTGTCTGTCCTCTGGAGGAGAGCAGACGGGGCTGTATGTGCACGCATTGTGTCCATGAGATGTACGGGTGACGGAGACAGAATGAACGGCTACTGTGTTTGGTATTTGGCTGACATCGGCAGGCCTACCAACCTCCACCGCACCAGTGAAGGCAGCTGGGGGGGGGGGTCCTGCTCGACGCCACGTCCTCTCATATCCCTGGTTTCTTTGTTTCTCCGTGTGTCCATTGTGAAAGATCAAGATTATTTGAACAACATATAATAGTGACTGGAATAACATGAAGGAAGCACCGTCCGTGCCTGCTCGCGCAAAGACGTTATCGTAGCTTCTGAAGAAAGTCACAAGGGAGACAAAGAGCGTACCTCACAACATATTGGGCAATAAATGTGGTGTTTGTCTTTAAAGAGCATGTCACCGAGTGCACCGAGGTTAGATAACGCTCCTCCTGTCCCTGACAGTCAAATTCTCCTTGACTCACAAGGAGGGCCAAGCTACGAGGTCAACGATCCCCCCCCCCTCGCCCCGTTCATCCATCGCCAACTGTACAAAAACCACCAGAAACCAGATCCCTTTTCAGGCAGCTGTCGCGTGCAGCTGGTAACCCGAGACCGGGCTCACCCAGAGGCTTTTAATTCCACACATGTGGCACTACCTGTCCAGTGTGGATTTGGGGATTTTATGCACGTGGGGCAGCTGCCATGGCTCTTAAGGCTGCTATGTGTGGGGAAAAAGCAAAGAGGGGGAAGATTGTAAAAAAGTCCCTTCTGAGGCATATATCCACCCGCCCATCCATCCATCCATCCATCCATCCATCCATCCATCTCTGGTGGTTAGTTGCATGTGTCCGGACATGTCAGCAACGGGACCAACGGGTGGGCGAGAAGCTGTCATCCCAAGTTTGTCTGGGTTTTTGAAACTTTACCACTGGCGGCTGCCGCACGTTGGGGTCCTCTGGAGACGGCGGACCGAGCGCTTTACTCATTGACTCGGTGCAGAGTGGAGGGGTTAACCCGTTAAGTACCACTGAAATAATATGTTATCCCGCGTGCTTAATCCTCTTTGGGATTATTGTGCGCATATGTGTAGTGCCGAGGAGATGGGGCTGAGCCGGTTGCGCGTGTGAGGTTATGTGTGTGTTTGCTAATGAATGGCTAGAACAGAACTGGCACGGTCGAGGAAAAACTCGCCAGAACGTGTCACCGAACCCTGCCCCCGTCAGGTGACAGACGGGAGCGTGAAGAGGTTCTTGCAATTATGAATCGGAGCTCTGTTCTGAGGAAGTTTTAGAGCAGTGTTTCTCAACCCAGTCCTCAAGGACCCCCTATCCTGCATATTTTCTTTGCAACCCTGAATAGGTACCTGTTTGTAGTTATTCAACCAATCAGCAATGAATGTTGTCAGACGTTGCACACCTTGCATAATTAAGTGCTGCGAGATGATTGGTCGAGTAAGTACAAGCAGAGCTACCTATGCAGGGTTACAATGAGAATCTGCAGGATAGGGGGTCCTTGAGGACTGGGTTGAGAAACACTGCTTTAGAGGGAGATGTTTGATTCATTTGAGAGAGGAAAAAAAAATGTCTGCATGTTAAGCATGCCTCAGGTCTCCAGCAAAAGGAAAACAGTAGCAAAAAACATGCGGCCCTTTCTCCCAAATAATCATGGTTCCTCTGTGATGCACCGATGGACAACCGGTGAATTAAAGTGTCCTGAAAAAAAGTGCCCTGCTTGTAATAGTAACCATGCATTTATTTCACTCTAGCCTCCATCTCATCAGCTCAACATCCCCATATAGGAGCACGTGCATTTTTGTTTTTTGTTTTTGCACAACGTGCCTTCCGGGAGGTTTTTAAGGATTAGCTTCCCGGAGACTTTTGTGAATGTACGTTTTGTGGCGCATGTTTCTGAGGCTGGCAACAGCGTGCAGGGTGCAGCTGGTAGTGTATGTACTCAGCTGGACGCGGCTTCCCCTGCTCGCTGTGCCTCACCGCAGTGCACAGGCGAGTCTTTGGCAGTCACTTCAAACAAGCAGGCCCGCTCGCTAGCAAGGTGCTAAAGAGTCGGGGCCGAGAAAGGAAAGGGAGCGACTTACGATGCTTTATGTGGTTCGTTTGCTCGGTGCTGAGGAGGTCCTGTGCTCTGTGACGCCATTATCACTTCGCAGCGCGAGATAGAAAAACAAGCTGAGAGTCAAAGGCAAGCCGGATATTGATCAAAATAAATACCAAACTTACTACTGTGCGTGTCAAGACAGTGCAAGTGAAGTAATATGTTGACATATATAGTATACATTATCTTTTTTTCCTCCCCTCCCCAATTGTATGTTTACCCCACTCTTCCGAGCCAATCCGGGGAGTGCTGCAGACTACCACATGCCTCCTTCGATACATGTCGCCAGCCGCTTCTTTTCACCTGACAGTGAGGAGTTTCGCCGGGGGTGAGGGTGGGGGGCATAGCGTGTGGGATGATCACGCTATTCCCCCCAGTTCCCCCTGCCCCCCTGAACAGGCGCCCCAGCCGACCAGAGGAGGCACTAGTGCAGCAACCAGGACACATACCCACATCCGGCTTCCCACCCGTAGACACAGCCAGTTGTGTCTGTAGGGACGCCCGACCAAGCCGGAGGTAACACGGGGACTCAAATCGGCGATCCCCATGTTGGTAGACAATGGAATAGACCGCTATGCCACCCGGGCGCCCGGTATGTGTTCCCTTTAAAGCTGAAATTCATGATTTCGCCTATTCGTCACCCCTCTCTAGCAGCGAGAACCACAAACAATGTGGGTATATGGAGAGTGTGTCCAACCATCCATCCGTCCATTATCCGAACCGCTTATCCCGCTCTCAGGGTCGTGAGGATGCCGGAGCCTATCCCAGCAGTCATTGGGTGGCAGGCGGGGAGACACCCTGGACAGGCCGCCAGCATGGTCCAGAAAAGAAAACAAAACTATTAATAATGGAGAAAAATCCTGCATTTCATCTTAAACACCTGCATCTTCATGTACTTGTGTTTGTTTTTACCCATAATTCACATACATCCCCATTTTGTTCAGGCGTGAGTTTCCACGAACAGATATCAACTCCTACATTTTCATAATGTGTGTGTGTGGTGTTAGTGTGTGTGTGTTAGTTAGTGTAGATAGCGGGACCAAAAACTAAAGCATTTATGATCCTAATTCTTTTTGGAGGTGGTAGGTATTGTCTCAGAGAGTAAGGGAAAAATCCCAGACAATTAAAATTATGCATAATTATGTGTAAATATGCAAAATATGCATTTGTCTAAAAATGGCTAAAAACCACCTTTCTCTGCATTTCAGGTGATTTTGAGCATCTTTGATTTTTTCACCTATATAAAAAAAAATTTCTGGGACTTAGAAATGTTTTGGCATTATGCAAAATAAATGCATTTTTGCAAAAATGCATCCTCATTTTTTTTTTGGAGGTGGTAGGTATTGTTCCAGAGAGGACCAGAAAAATAGCAGAACATTAAAATATAATTATGCATAATTATGCAAAATATGCATTTTCTAAAAATGGCTAAAAACCACTTTTCTCGGCATTTCAGATGGTTCTGAGCATTTGGGGGGAGGGAGTTGGAGTGGAGGGGGGGGGGGGGTTAGCTGGCAGGATGAAGAGGAGGGAGATTTAGGCGGGTGGATAACCAAACCGCTACATTGTAGCAGGGTTCTTCCAGTACTACCTGTAAAGCTTGTCTGTCTTTAACAGGAAATGATGACCGGCATCGTGACAAAGGAAGTGATCGCCAAACTGACACCAAGGCTCATAAGATTATGCCGAATATATATGGCGGTGTGAGAACTCAACAGAAACGGGCCCGTGTCGAATCTTGACCCCCGCAGATTTGGAAAAGCCCTATGTGTGTGCACTTCGCACCGCCGTCACATCCTTTCTGCTTTTGTGTGCGCGCGTGGGCCCGGCTGCCGGTCAGCGGAGGGGAACAGGATGTGAGTGAGCGCTCTGCTGAGAAATAGAGAGACGGGGGGGAGGGGGGTTCGTATTAAGGGTTGCTAATGGGGTCGGGCCATGTACAGGTGCTGTAGGTCACATCAAAGTGACGTAGCGTTAGTGGGAGCAATAAAAAAAAATCCCACTTCAATACGTTTTCTGGTTTTCATTTGTTTAAAGCTCAGACGGGCCCACTTTCCAAATTAGGGGGGGGGGGACGCGGAAATGTGTAATGCGCTGCTCATGGGGAGCACCTCGTCTCTGATGATGTTCCAGCGAGCGTGGCTGAAGATGATTTCACCTCACGCTGCGGTGTTGTGTTTAGTGTTGACAGAGGTCAAGGCCCCTCCGCCCCTTGTAAATGGGATTAATCCCTTTCGTTGCGTTTATCGTTTGGCGACGGATTAGTCTCTTATCTTCGGTATCCGAGCACGCGCTCCTACACTCAAGGCACACAATCAACTAATCTTACATGCAAAAACAAAAAGAGAAAGAGAAGGACCGAACGGCGGAGCTGTGCGCAGACAAAGGCGTTGTATTGTGTGCTACCGGCGTGGACTCAGATGACACAAGATCACTCAAGTCAGATTCGCTCGTCTGTCCAACAAAGAGAGAAACTCCCCGACACATGATCAAAGGGCTTGTTGATCTGAAGATCCTTCTCTCTCCCCCTCTCTCTCTCTCTCTCTCTCTCCCCCTCTCTCTCTCTCTGTCTCTCTCTCTCTCTCTCTCCCCCTCTGTCTCTCTCTCTCTGTCTCCCCCCCTCTCTCCCCCTGTCTCTCTCTCCCCCTCTGTCTCTCTCCCTCTCTCTGTCTCTCTCTCCCCCCCTCTCTCTCTTTCCCTCTCTCTCTCTCTGTCCCCCTCTGTCTCTCTCTCTCTCCCTCTGTCTGTCTCTCTCTCTCTCTCTCTCTCTCCCTCTGTCTCTCTCCCCCTCCCCCCCCCCTCTCTCTCTCGCTCGCTCTCCTTCTGTCTTTCAGACTTCAAAGCCTTGAAACCTCTTACAACTCTTCTGGCTAAAAAAAGACCCGCTGCTGCGCAGCTCACAGGAGACAAAAGGGGCGAAAACTGGCAGCATACATGAACACAGCTAATAATACCTTCCCTAACTAGCGGTGTCTTTCTTTCTTTCTTTCTTTCTTTCTTTCTTTCTTTCTTTCTTTCTTTCTTTCTGTCTTTCTTTCTGTCTTTCTTTCTTTCTTTCTTTCTTTCCTCTCTCGCTCTCTCTCGCTCTCTCTCGCTCTCTTTCTCCCCCCCTCTCTCTCTCACTTTCTCTCTCTCTCTCTCTCTCCCTGCTGATTCTCTGTATTGATGGTGACAACACGGTGACTCAGCCTGGACTTTCCAGCCTCTCCTCTGATCTCTCTGGAACTCACCTAAAGAAGCTCTTCCTGGCATCTGCTGAACACACACACACACACACACACACACACACACACACACACACACACACACACACACACACACACACACACACACACACACACACACAATCTCGTCAACGTTCAACCTCTCCTGTGTTTACTGAGGACGGCAGAATTTCACCTAAGTGTTAAACATCTCACCTTCTCTTTTCTCTTCAGGGTTCAGCTTCTTCCTTGAAGAAAGGGCCCCGACCCAAGCAAGGAAACCCCCCCCCTCAGCGGGGGAGGGAGTCCTCTCTGACAGCCTCGTGTCACAGAGGGGCGTTAGGCTGATAAATCACCCTTTCTTCACCGACATCTTAGCTCCTGCCAGAGGGCTCTGGGTCTAGGGGTGGACCACTGAAGTGTACTGTTACTGTAGTGTGAAAGTGTGCCGCCGCCGAGTCCAGTTTCACACTCCAACCTCAAATCGGACTGAGAAATACTGAGTGTCTCTCAGATATAACAGAGCAAATAACACGCTCGCTCCAAACTTGGGGGTAGAATTGGCTCTTGCATTTTAGGAAAGGTGCCGAACCGCCGAGGAACTTGGCCTATCGCGTATACACCTATTCAGACAAGCACATATGAACACACACACAGACACATTAAACACTCACTGCTCAGAGTGCATAGCATAAGTTGCTAACTGAGTCATTGGGAGTATTATAAGATAAGATAAGATAAGATAAGATAAGATAAGATAAGATAAGACAAGATGCTTTATTGTCATTGTGTGCATACAACAAAATTACGTTTGGTGACTCTCAGACCAGCAGCACTAGACAAGGTAAATGATTAAAACAAAAAAAAACAAAAAAATAGTGCATGTGATTATTGCACATTAATTGTTCATATGGCAGCGGCTTTAGTAGCAGTTAGTCCTCAGCAGCTACATGCAGGTGTGTGTGTGTGTGTGGGGGGGGGGTGGGGGGGGGCGATGGAGGCTGCAGCTCTGGGGAAGAAGCTGTTCCTCAGCCTGTTAGTCCAGGTTTTGATGGTGCCGTATCTTTTCCCCGATGGCAAGGGGGGGGAAGAAAAACCAGACAGTGACCTGGGTGTGTTGCGTCTGCTGATGTTGCTGGCTTCCCTCCGTAGTACGGTAGTGAAAACTGAAGTCATCCAGCTTGTTAAATTGTGGTAATGGCTCAGATTGATTTGCTGAAGATGTTTTTTTTGTGTGCTTTTTTTTTTTTGCTTCATTTTGTGAGAGCATACCTATCTCATGACAAGCCGCCACAGCTGCTCTTGTTTCCCCACCTCTGCAGCAGGAGAGGGGTGCTGAATCTTGAGATACGCGTTGGACAGGCTGTTCTTTAAGCAATTTTGAAAACCCCTTGTGCAGGGCAGTTTTTCACAAGGGCTGAGCGTGCGGACGTGCCGGCCCAGCCAGTTTTGATAACAACATAATATGCACATATGATTACTCAAGAGCTTTCAGTGAAGAAATCTGTGCCCGTGTGCTTTTGCAAGCTTGTCCAAACACACGCTATATTTTGACGATTTCAGACTAAACTCGTCGAAGTCACAAAACCTGAAACGCAGACTTGGCTGTTATCATGACCAACTTTTTCTCTTTGCAATCGCCGGGTCATATTGACCTATTGACCTGCAGCGTATTTGCAGTGGGAACTTCATTTTTATAACGCTCACGGTGCAAACAGAGCTCAGTGCATAAAGCGCCCTGTCCACATTATTGCTTATTTGTATAATGTGCATTGAGCCGTATTGCTTCTCTGCTGCTGGAGTTCTGTATATGCACAGCTGGGCATGCTAGTAAATGTTTGCGTGTGCACCTGTCAGTGTTGGAAGTAATTTTGCATTAAAATGTTTTACAATGAGTCTGCCCCAAGCCAATGTAAACAAACTAGCATTTCAAGCTGGTCTATGTTTGTGTGTGTGTGTGTGTGTGTGTGTGTGGGGGGGGGGCTCGGTACCTTTGTGTGTCTCCTTTAAAAGACTTATGTGCCTGTGTACTCGCTTGATGGCGTGTCTACGAGTGTCTCTTAAGAGAACAGATGAGCAGATTGAAGCCTTGTGTTATGACACTCAGAATTAGTGTTTACAGAGGGAGAAAGCAAAAGCAAACCATACTGTTTTGTGAAACCCATTGTCTGAAGTCATCTCAATATTTTTGCCACTGAGGATTAGCGATGAAACAAGTGTCAGATTCTGTTGATGACTTTTCTTTTTTTTTCAAGCTAAGAGGGACTTGGTGGAGGTGCACACAAGCATAGCACATAAGAGAAACGATAACCTTTCAAACCATAGAATCGTTATAACTGCATGCAATACTGCTAATCTGAGAGATGGGAAATTGTTGATTATTTGCATGTGTGCATGTGCATGCATGCATGTATATGTGCGCGCATGCATGTATATGTGTGTGCATGTGTGTGTGTGTGCGTGCATGCCTGTGTGTGGGTGTGTGTCTTGTCTATAAAACCCAATCATCCTAACTTTCCACTTATTCTATTTCTGTACTGCCTCTTTAGGCGAATGGGTACAGCAGTGCAATGGTTGATATGTAAGAAGTTTACTTTGACTTCCAAAGTTAAAGTAGCCAGCTTTCTCACGGAGAACATTAAGCGTAGACTATAGTTTAGACTACTGCATAGGTAAACACTTTTGGTGCGTGCACAGACACACACACACACACACACACACACTTCTGGTAGTTCTGGAAAGCATTCCCCGTATACCTGACGTAATCCAAAATGTCTTCAGACAGGTAGACAGTTAGATCATAATGATTAGCGCTGCAGAGCTGCCTGTTAGCCGGCAAGGCATCGCGTCATTGTACAAGTAGCTCGGATGTGGGCCAGACGGCCACACCGCCTAGTAGGTATGTAGGGGGAAAGGGTTCTCCTCCCCTTGCAGTCATTCTTTCAGGCTGTTGTGGTAACTAAGCATGAGTTTTTATCATCATTTATGTATGTGGTAAATAGGGGTCTTAAAACAGTTCGCTGGTAGGCTTATAGGGGAACAAATGGGGGGAACCATGCACTGTAGGTCAACAGAGCAGGAGGCTGTAAGCAAAAGGTTTGACAGGTACATACAGGCACTAAAACGGATTGCCAGGCAGACAGATCGTTATCAGCTACAGAGCGATGTCTGTTGAGAGTGCAAACAGTCAAGAAAGGGAGAAAAAACGTAAACAGATACTGCTAAGGACGGTACTCTGTTTGGATGCGAGTGTTATGGGTGTGTTTGTCGCTGTCTCTGCATGCATGTGCATTGTGTGGATGTGTTTACATGCACAACAGCAAAAGTGTGTCCTTTTGTAGGGTGTGAAGAGCTCAGTGTGAGTCTGTATTTAAGTGTGTTTGTATGTGTCTATATATATATATGTTTATGTACACCGATGAGCCAAAACATTATGACCGTCCTACATGTGCCGCCAAAACAATGCCGACCCTCTGAGGCATGGACTCTACAAGACCCCTGAAGGTGTCCTGTGGTATCTGGCACCAAAACATTAGCAACAGATCCTTCAAGTCCCATAAATTGCAAAGTGTAGCCGCCGTGGATCTGACTTGTCAGTCCAGCACGTCCCGCAGATGCTCAATCGGATTGAGATCTGGAGAATTTGGAGGCCAGGGCCACACCGTGAACACTTCGTGTTCCTCAAACCTTACTTGAACAGTGTGTGCAGTGTGGCAGAGCGCATTATCTTGCTGAAAGAGGCCACTGCCATCAGGGACTGCCATGGCCATGGAGGGGTGTACCTGGTCTTCAATGATGTTTAGGTAGATGGCACGTGTCAAACTGACATCTATATAAATGGCTGGACCCAGGGTTCCCAGAGAACCCAGAGCATCACGTTGCCTCCACCAGCTTCTTGTCTTCCCACAGTCCTGGTGGCATCACTTCCCCAGGTAAAGTGCACACATACATGGCCATCCACTTAATCTAAAAGAAAACAGGGCTCATCAGACCAGGTGACCCTCTTCCACTGCTCCAAGGTCCAGTTCCGATGCTCACGTGCCCATTGTAGGCACTTTCAATGGTGGACAGGGATCATCATCACGGGCACTCTGACCAGTCTGCAGCTACACAGCCCTATATGCAGCAGGGTGTGATGCACTGTGTGTTGTGACATATTCCTCTCATAACCATCAGTAACATTTTCTTGACTTCTGCCACAATAGGTGTTGGTTCGGACCAGACAGGATAGCCTTCGTTGCCCTCATACACTGATGAGTCTTGGGCGCCCAACACCCTGTCGCCGGTCTGTGGTTTATCCCTCCCCGGACCACTGTAGGTAGGTACTCACCACTGCTGACCGGGAGCACCCCACAACCCTTGTCGTTTCAGAGACGCTCTGACCCAGTCATCTGGCCATAACAAATTTGGCCCTTGTCAAAGTCGCTCAGGTCTTTATTCCTGCCCCTTTCTCCTGCATCCAATATGTTGATACGAGAACCGATTGTCCTCTTACCATCTAATCTACCCACACCTTGACATGTGCCCTTTTTTTGGAGATGATCGACGTTATTCGGTTTGCCGGTGAGTGGTCATAATGTTTTGGCTCATCAGTGTATGTGTTTGTGAGTACATTTATGAGCATATTGTGTTTGCATGCATGTTTCCAACATTTCTTCCACACAGTATGTCTACTGAGTCAGTCTACAGAAAACGATGAAAAAACATAAGAGGAGTGTGTCTGGTAGGCCGGACCATTTGGCCAGATCTGGAGGTTCCTCTGGGTCAAAAATCAGCGCATACAGCTCAAATGGCTTCTTTCTGCCAGCGCGTAAATCTTACCAGATTAAAATATCAGCATCTGAGATTTAATTTGCTAAAAGACTTTGAAAAGAAGATTTGGCAAGACACTTGCAAGTGAAGGAAACGTTTATTGGTGAACCAGGCAGAGACATCCAACAAAACACATACTCACATACAAACTTCGAGTTCTCGCTGGAGCCAAGGCCAAGTGACTGAATCTGTTGAATAAAAACATCCTACGTGTTTCTGGCTCATTTTAATAACGAAACGTCCCGCCTTCATGTCTGTTGAGTGCATAAAACCACATTAAACAGGTTAATGCATGCTGTGTCCTGTTTACTTTATAATTTCCTGCTTTAAGGCGTTCGAGTATATCTGCCAGATGGGCAGAAGGCCTGACAAGGCATCCTGACACTGGGGAAGGAATCACTTTCTACTTCCTAATGTGTTTTCCTAGATTAGGTGCAGTGAATACTGTGGTTTACAAAATGCTCTGAGCCGGGCCTTCCCTCGCCTTTATTCAGGTCAGAAGTCAGTCTTTTTAAACTGCAGAATTATTGTCGTGTGGAGATCCAACACTCGTAGGCACGTGAAGCCATTACGCGCATGAGGTCCCAGGCACATGAACCACAGGCTCCCCATAAAGGTTCAAAATACTGTTTTATTGGCTGTTATGAGTTGTATTTCGTATAGTTTTAAATCAATTCGTAAGTCATTTTGCGCTTTCATAGTTTTGAGGGACTTTCATAGCTCCTACTTCAGGGTAGGTACTCGCCCAGCACAAGAGGGGTCTTGAGCGATAGGTGTCCAGTGATTGGTCCAGACGTAAGTGTACATTGGTTCGTTGAACACGTGAGCCAATGCAGCACCCAACAGCCGCCACAAAACCAGGACGAATGCACCGACAGTGAGGTTCGGGCTTTATTGGGCCTATATGCAACCGTATAGTCTACATGCACGCGTCTTCTTTCCAACTCCATCCTCATCACCCGGGACCTTCTTGCTGTGAGGCGACCACGCTAACCGCTGTGCCGCCATGCCTGAACTGCGTCTTCTCCATCAGCGTTATAACGGGAGTCAGTAAGCAATAAGTCAGCCGCATTTAATGTTGCAAAGAGTGAAATTAATCTCCCTCGCCTAATCTCTAAAATATTTCTGATAGTATCTGGATCCTGGATCGATTGTAATTGCAATTTTTTTTTGACCACATAGATGTCAGTCCCTAAATCCCGGCCCGCAGCTGATCCCAGCCAGCTCCTCTGGGCTCTGCTGGAAGTTTCCATTGAGCTGATTGACTATAACTGCTTCCAGGGTGACTCCAGTATCTGATCAGACGGCCCCAAGCAGCTGCTGCTGTTACGATCTGGTTAAGATAACTCCGAATACATTCTCTGGCATGCTCTGAATGAGCCATTCAAAGACAGTTATTGTTCTGCTCTCGCTACATGCTTGAGGGGTCAACTACCTTTGGTGTAACACTTCCAAAATTTAAATAGAGCTCCATTGTTCCTCTTCTTCTCTTTCTTTTTCTTTTTTCATCTGTTAACAAATTTATGTGTCTATCTTGAAAAAAAAAACTTTTATTTCTTTTTCGTTATGCCATACGACGGTGCTTTACTGTTAAGTTTCAAACAAAGAAACAGAATTTCCGACAAAGCCCTTATAATTGAATCAACCGTCATCCTAATTACTGGAGCATCCCCTGTACCCCAATTAACCATTGCTCGTTGGTTGTCACGAGAGACAATGACAACCTCAATAGAGCTGTCACTCCGGATCAGACTGACGTGTTGCCTCGGTAACCAGGGTCAGTGGGTTTGCGGTGTCTGTGAAGGAGGTAGAAGGGAGGAGGAGCAGGCAGAGGAGCACTGAGAGGAGGAGGATAGATGTTGTAGGCATACCGAGCATCTTGAGCCAAGAATCAGCCAAGTTCTCGGCTTGCCTTTTATGATAACCGCTACGCGAAGCACAAAAATAGACTTTTTACTAACCTTTCTGATGCTCAGCATTACGGGATTATGGATGACTCAATAAGTCATTTACAACATGCCATATACTGTCTCTTAGGTAAGACTGTAACCCCACTTACCCTTTGCAATGATTTGTCTTCATCACCTGGATTTTGCAAACATGACTCAGCAGCATTTAAGGCGTTTAATGTGTGTACTTTTAAGACTTAGGAGGGCGCATCAGACTGGATTTCACCCAAAAAGGGCTTTTGAAGAGGTTCTTGATGAGGAACCATCTCGATTTGCATGGGCCCCCCACAAACTCTTGCTGCCCTTCTTTAAATATCCCCTTGTTGTGACGCCTCGAATGGCTCGTCCATGTCAACAAGCCGTGGCTCTGCCCCCGCGGACCTAATTGTGTTTTAATAAATTGGTGTGGCTGAAAACGGGGGCCTAATAAAACGACTCTTTAGGTGGTAAAAGTCTGTCCCTCTCCCCCTCCCTCCCATGTCTCCCCCATGCAGAATGCTCTTTTGTATTTGCAGAGGACAGACGTTTGGGTGAAGTGTGCCGCTCTTTACGTCCCGGTAAAAATCCACCTCATGGCCCTCCCACCTCCAAAACTTTACTCCTTCTGTGCACACACACACACACATGCACATGCACATGCACATGCACACCCACATGTGTGCATGCATACATGCACACAAACGCACAAAATGGCCCCTCTATTCTTCTTCAGAGCCTTGTAGTTGTGAAAGGGCAAGGCTCAGATATCCTATGGGCAGGAGTAACAGCTGTCGCTAAGCCACCGTAGCCAGACCCCATTCAGTATCCAACAGGCACTCAGCGCTCTCGGTGTCCGTCACTGTCTCCATCCACCGTCTAGCCTTTATTTGTACTGCCAGTGCCTGCTTTCGCTCTCCGTCCCTCTTGCCTGTCTGTCTAGATTGTCGGTTTGTCCGCCTATAATCTCTGTCTCGATTTTTTTTTCACTCCGTCTCCCATCCTCACTTCCAGGAGTGTTTTGAGTTTGAGAGAGAGAGAGAGAGAGAGAGACGAGGGCTGCCCTTTTGTTTTGTAGGGTTAAAATCAACAGTGAAAAGAAAAAAAGGGATGAAAAAGAAAACAGCAGAGGGGCGAGTAGGATAAAGAGGAGGAGAGGTCCTCTCCTCCATTCATCCATTGTTGGGCCAAAGACTAGGCCACACGTGCCCCCCCCGCCCCCCCCCCCCCCGCCAGCCACTCTCTAATCTTCACTGTTCCACCCTGAGGGCCCGAGGCTAGGGGCAGCTGCTACTGATGGAGCCAGAGAGCCAGCTGTCCTCAGACACACACTCACACACGCACACCGTACCCACTATGAAAGACACCCCCCCACACACACACACACACACACACACACACCCTTCTCCCCCCCCCCCCCCTCCCATTCATTTGGGGCAATAGAGTGCAGAGGGGGTGTGTGTGTCTGTGTGTGTGTGGCTAGCGTTTTTGGAGTGTGCCGTGGTCAGGGGGAGGGCGGAGGTGGGGGTGGCGTCGGTGGGGTCTTTCACAGTCAGTAAAGTGGTTTTTATGTCCGCTTTGTGTCTCAGCAACAGTTGGCAGCACGCGTATCAATGACACGCTCCTCCGTCTTATTATTCACCAAGTCGCGGGGGGGGCGGGTGGGTGGGTGGGTGGGGGGGTTTGAGGTGACCGAGGTGACGGAGATGAAAACACACAGCAGACACTCGGACACACTTCAGCAGGACAGCGCGTAGACACGCCGAGTGTGTGTACACCGAAGCCGCCAATAAAAGGGTCATGTATGGCAGAGACACAACAGACGTTGAAAAATACACGACTACTGTACGCTTTACCCCTCTCCCTGATGTCATCACTCAGCTGCACAATAGTGCATCTAGGATACTGGTGTCTTTTATTTATTTATTTATTTATTTTTACTATTTCAATATCATTCTCGCAAAACATGAAGGGATTTACTCGGCCGTACCCCCAGCTTCATACGAGTCTGGACTTCTGCCCCGATAGCTCTAAAGTTGGGATTAACAAAGTGAGCGTCTCATAATCTTTGGCCTAAAGCGCTAAAAGCAAAAGTTCTTCGCGGACCTCGCGAAAGAAAAACACAACGGTGCCTTCCGGCCTCAGCCTCCGATTGGTCCCTCTCTATCTCCAGCTGCCCTGCGTTTCGAGACGGAGCCGCTATTGGCCGACGGTCTCTCCGTGCCCCCCCGATTGGCTTAGCCGCTGATTGTGGTCTGGTTGGCTGAGCCCTTGCCGTGGCTGTGATTTGCTGCTGGAAGTGTGCTCACCATTCATTGGGGGTGTTTTCTAAATACTGCAAGGCGCAGACAGCTGCTGCTTTGGAGACAGGGTGAAAGCGTGTGTCTCCGAGTGAAGGTGTGTGTGGTGGGGGGGGACGGGGGACGGGGAGGGGGGGGGGTTTAGCTGTGTGGTTAGAAACCAAAGGACATATGGCTGATGAGTGTATGCGACCGCACACACTCACGCACAGAGAAACACACCTGACTGCAGCCTCGCACCTGCCGCTCTATGGATGAGTAAGATCCAGATCAAAGCCGACCCGCCTAAGGGCCCGGTGTGTGTCTGCGTGTGTGTCTGCATGTGTGTTTTTAAAGACAGACAGCTTCTGAATCTATGCCAACAAAAAGGATTGCATTTGAATGAGGAGCTTATGTCTGGCTGTCAAGTTGTTTAGCGAAGGCCACACCGAGGAGAGTTGCTGGAGGACTGAAAAGACTCTGAATGGCATGTATCCTGCAGTGTGTGGACTTTACACACAAACACACACGCACACACACACAAACAAACACACACTCGCATACACACTATATACAAATCCATATGCCGTGCTGACACTATTGGGAAATAAAAGCGAGACGTGAGGTTGGAGTTGAGTTACGTAAGTGTGGTTCGGGAGCTGTACTGTAAATTGGGCGGGGTTATTTTTTCAGTGGAAGGGTGCTAGAAGTTCTCTCTTTCTGCAGAAAGAAAGAAAGAAAGGCAGAAAGAAAGAGCTCAGGATCAGTCAAGGGGTCGGGCTTCAACATCCTCTTAAATCAATCAGTGGATTTTAGCCTATGACCCTTTTAGCAATGCTGGAGGCACCCTCTAATTTGCAGTAGGGATTAAGGTTCCCCTTTGCTGACACACACACACACACACACACACACACACACACACACACACACACACACACACACACACATTCAAACAGTCATGCAGAAACACGGAGAAGCTGGGTTTCTGTTCGCCTACTGAGAACATCGGGCAACAAAGTCTTCCTTTGTCAGGTCCCCAAGTCAGACGTCAATGAGACTTCGCCTTGCACTGGGGTTGCGTATACAGTCTGACTAAACAGACCTGCAAGTGTATTTGTATGACTGCCTCCCATACAGATACAGCAAAGAGTACTTAATATCACAATTCCTCCTGCATGCACACACACACACACACACACACACACACACACACACACACACACACACACACACATGCAGATATGCATGCAGAAAATTTTAAAGGCATCCCACACTAACACACAAGATTCTCAAACACAACTACCCTCGGGCTCGCACATTATACATATATGCAATTACACACCAGTGCCCCGGGTATGCATGAGGCTTTTTTTGTGTGCGTCTTTGTCTGTGGTGTGTGTCCCTGTCTGTGTGCACACAAAGCAGACGCACACATTTGCTTGTTTGCACCCATACAGACTGGGTGCAGCGTCAGCGTACAGCGGTTGCCGGGTAGAGTTGAAGGAGTCAGGGGAGGAGGCTGTAGTGTTCTTTGTTTTGTCGACTGTATACCTGAGACACCGCTGTCGGAAGGAAAGTACAGTAAGAACCCAGTTGCACACAGCACAGTTTGGCTTCGTATTTGAGATTGAAGCAACCTTTTTTTTGTCATTTTCGACTGTTCATTTATTGCACATTTCTTTTTTGTTGTTGTTGTTTTTTAAACTTGTTTGCCTTCTACCAACAAACCCAATGGCATATTTATTAACTACCCACTTCACACCAATCGTTCACATCTGTCTCTGTAGTTTTCTGTTGTGGAGGAAAGGAAAAATCAAACGGCGCCCTCCTTTTTGTTGATCGACTCACGTGTTTGCTGGGATACTGGCAAATCACATCATAAAAGTTAATAATCTAACACTTTAAACCGTGCAACTCGTGCTTGTGAGCAGGTAGAGGCAATATCAGCGTGTTTACTTACAGGCGCTTTAAAGGTATAATCCTTTATTCAAGTGTAAACAAAAGGACGGACACACACACACACACACACACACACACACACACACACACACACACACACACACACACACACACACACACACACACACACACACAAGATTGGAACCTGCTATCCCTCCCCAATTGATTGACAGGTCTCTTAACATAAGGACTAACACCAAACAGCAACTACACTTTAGTTTGTGATGTTTTGCGGTGCTGTGAAAGGTTTGTTTACATCAGTGATTCTTGTACGCGTTAGAGTCAAACAGGCCCATATTTTCAGTTAGGGTCGGTTCCAAAGACACACACAAAAAAATGCTCATTAACAATTAATAACTCAAACTCTCCAATTACATTTGTGACTGGGGGAGTCCGGGTAGTGTAGTGGCCTACCAATACGGGGAATGTCGGTTCGAATCCCCGTGTTACCTCCGGCTTGGTCGGGCGTCCCTACAGACACTATTGGCCGTGTCTGTGGGTGGGAGGCCGGATGTGGGTATGTGTCCTGGTCGCTGCACTAGCGCCTCCTCTGGTCAGTCAGGGCGCCTGTTCGGGGGGGGGGGAATAGCGTGATCCTCCCACGCGCTACCTTCCCCTGGCGACACTCTTAGCTGGTGAAAAGAAGCGGCTGGCAACTCCACATGTAAGGAGGGGTGTGGCAGTCTGCAGCCCTCCCTGGATCAGCAGAGGGGGGGGGTGGAGCGGCAACCAGGACAGCTCAGAGAGCGGTGTGATTGGCCAGGTACAACGGCAGTGACTCAATTCTTCCGCTTCCGGTGTGCGAAGATGGCGACGCAAATTCTCCAACCAGTTGGTCGCTGACTAGCATGAGCGTCTAGCATTGGGTTACTCAATAGGTTACCTCTGCCCTAATCTATTAAGTAATCTAAGTAGGAATGTAATTAAGCGGTACACGTAGGAAAGTGTTGGGTTAAGAAAAGATGACAAAGTGGGGCACCTGTTGTGATGAAACAAACCGGGTGAGAACGCACCCGAGAGGTGAAACACAGGCACACACACACACACACTCAAACAAACAAACACACACATTATAAACACATTATATACTCGCTGCAGCTGCATCCTGTGTGGCAGAGAGCTCCTACTGCATATTCATTCTGAGGCACATGCAAAAACATAGTGCACGGCATAGGCGTTTCTAGCCCATTTGTGGGGGTGCTGCAGCACCCCTAAATTGAACCCCAGCACCCCTAAAATTGAAGAGATTTTTTACTTTTTACTGTATGTCCATGTTTAATAAGCTGAAGAAATGTCAAAAACATATCCAGTATATGGTTTAAACGTAATTTTTTAACAACAAAAATACAGCACCCCCCCCCATGCTTCGAAAATGGTTTGATCCACCCCCCCCCCCAAATTTATCTTGCCTGGCGGGCCAGCACTCTGGGTGCTCAGCACCCCAAAAGCTCTGATCCTAGAATCGCCCCTGGTGCACGGTTACAAACGTGTACACCCCTGGAAAAGATCGCGGTTAACGTGTGCAGAATAAAAGCGCTGTTCAAAACCATCACGCCGTGCAAGACAAAGCCCAGGTCTCCACGCTCTCCTGTATCGATGAAGCTGCCATGCAAAGCCGAGCGAGCGTACTGTAACCTGCATGGATAAGAAGACACGCCGGCCGATGGCTGGCGGGTCTGATCCTTTAGTCGAGCGGTTAGCGATGTCCCCTGCGGTGCGGGCGATACGGGTTCGCTTCCTGGCCGCGGCACTTCCTGCGGTCGCGTTCCCCCCCCCCCCCGAATCCACTTGGGTTCGACGTCATTATTCACTCGCCTTTCCCAGCAATGTCGTCACAGTGGTGTTGCTCGGACCCCCAACAAGGGTAATAATGCTACACATATGGTGTTGTTTGACTTTTTTTGTCTGCCTTACAGTGTGAATACATTTATTTAAGAGTGAGGTAAATATTAAAGCTTCTGTCCCGGTGTGTGTCTTAAGCGATAAAGAGGGCAAACTCCTAGATAGCGTATTATTTACGGCACAGGAACCTCGGACAGGTGCACAAAACCAGTAATCAGCGTCTGCCATAACAATAACAGCCGTATACAGACGTACGAGGCCCATTCGCACGATATGCGCGCGCGCGCACTTGCGCGAGCACGCTCAGTCACATGGGGCGTGTAATTGACACAAACACGCCGTATCTGTTTCACTCATATACACGCGTGCGTGCATATATGCAGACGCACAACGCCTCTACCCGTCGTCACGACGTCGACAGGTTTCAGGCGAACTAACGACAACGCTTTAGAACAAGCGTGCGATCGAAAACACCGACCCCGCACGCGCGCACGCGCGCGCACTTCTCATAACTCTTGATAGCGAGATTAGACCATTGATTTTTAATTGGCTTAACAGCGTGTGTTTGTTTGAGCCGGGGTATTATGGCCCACAGGGTTGTCTTCCTTGAGTGAGCTGATTAAAAATATCCCCTCCTGTCAACATGCTTTTTGATAGATCGCCCTGTTTGATTTGCGCACGTACAACACGGGGTGTACACACGCGGCAGGACACAAAGACAAACACAAAGACAAACACACACACACACACACACACACACACACACACACACACACACACACACACACACACACATACATACATACATAGAAATCAAACATCGTCGTGTCGTG
>JAJHIY020001211.1:5000-7500 GCA_022114975.2 Lampris megalopsis
CCTCCCTCTCTCTCTCCCCCCCTCTCTCTCCCTCCCTCTCTCCCTCTCTCCCTCTCTCCCTCTCCTCTCTCTCTCTCCCTCCCTCTCTCTCTCCCCCCTCTCTCTCCCTCCCTCTCTCCCTCTCTCTCCCTCTCCCTCTCTCTCTCTCTCTACCTCCACCTCTCTCCTCTCTCCCTCTCTCCCTCTCTCCCCCTCTCCCTCCCCCCCTCTCTCCCTCTCTCTCTCTCCCTCTCCCCCCTCTCTCTCTACCTCTGTCCTCTCTCTCTCTTTCCCTCTCCCTCTCTCTCCCTCTCTCCCCCCTCTCTCTCTCCCCCCTCTCTCCCTACACCTATATAATATAATATAATATAATATATATATATTACTCTCCATGCATGTAGTGACAAAATAAGTATAATTAAAGCATATTCCTAAAATGTCTCAAATTTGTTCTTTACATAGCCTCACACTTACACCGTGATGTGTACCCAGTGTCAAAACACACACAGGGTCGAGTCCCATTTAAACCAAAACCTGACAGGATCTCCATCAGCACCACATTATCCAGTAGCTTTCCACACACAATGACTTGCTGTTGCTTTGGCCAACGTGGATCAACGTTGGACAGTACACAACGTTGGACAGTACACAACGTTGGACAGTACACAACATGAGACAGTACACAACATTAGACAGTACAAAACATTGGACAGTGCACAACATTAGACAGTACACAACGTTGGACAGTACACAACATGAGACAGTACACAACGTTAGACAGTACACAACATTAGACAGTACACAACATTGGACAGTGCACAACGTTAGACAGTACACAACGTTAGACAGTACACAACGTTGGACAGTACACAACATGAGACAGTACACAACATTAGACAGTACACAACATTGGACAGTGCACAACATTAGACAGTACACAACGTTGGACAGTACACAACATGAGACAGTACACAACGTTAGACAGTACACAACATTAGACAGTACACAACGTTAGACAGTGCACAACGTTAGACAGTACACAACGTTGGACAGTACACAACATGAGACAGTACACAACGTTGGACAGTACACAACATTGGACAGTACACAACGTTGGACAGTACACAACATGAGACAGTACACAACATTAGACAGTACACAACGTTAGACAGTGCACAACATTAGACAGTACACAACATTAGACAGTACACAACATTAGACAGTACACAACATGAGACAGTACACAACGTTAGACAGTGCACAACATTAGACAGTACACAACGTTGGACAGTACACAACATGAGACAGTACACAACGTTAGACAGTACACAACATTAGACAGTACACAACATTAGACAGTACACAACGTTAGACAGTGCACAACATTAGACAGTACACAACGTTAGACAGTACACAACGTTAGACAGTACACAACGTTGGACAGTACACAACGTTGGACAGTACACAACATTGGACAGTACACAACATTAGACAGTACACAACGTTGGACAGTACACAACATTAGACAGTACACAACATTAGACAGTACACAACATTAGACAGTACACAACGTTGGACAGTACACAACATTGGACAGTACACAACATTGGACAGTACACAACGTTGGACAGTGCCCAGCAGCAGCAGCAGCACGGGAGGAGGAGGGAGGAGGGAGGGGGGAGGAGTGAGGAGGGAGGAGTGAGGAGTGAGGAGTGAGGAGTGAGGAGTGAGGAGTGAGGCGGGAGGAGGGAGGAGGGAGGAGGGAGGAGTGAGGAGGGAGGAGGGAGGAGGGAGGAGGGAGGAGGGAGGAGGGAGGGGGGAGGAGGGAGGGGGGAGCATAACGCTACAACGTGATGATGTCATGGGACGGCGTATAGAGAGCACGCGCCACTTTTAAGGTCATTTCGCCACAACGCACGTTTTTCTTTTTCTTTTTTCTTTTCGCGCGTCATTTAACCGCCGCTCGGTCCCTTCAGATTCAGGCCAGGCGGTAAAGGTTAGGATGGAGTACCAGGTCCGGCCCGGTGTCTGCTGGTAAAGGTTAGGATGGAGTACCAGGCCCGGCCCGGTGTCTGCTGGTAAAGGTTAGGATGGAGTACCAGGTCCGGCCCGGTGTCTGCTGGTAAAGGTTAGGATGGAGTACCAGGCCCGGCCCGGTGTCTACTGGAAAAAGATAGGATGGAGTACCAGGCCCGGCCCGGTGTCTACTGGTAAAGGTTAGGATGGAGTACCAGGCCCGGCCCGGTGTCTACTGGTAAAGGTTAGGATGGAATACCAGGCCCGGCCCGGTGTCTGCTGGTAAAGGGTAGGATGGAATACCAGGCCCGGCCCGGTGTCTACTGGAAAAGGTTAGGATGGAATACCAGGCCCGGCTCGGTGTCTGCTGGTAAAGGGTAGGATGGAATACCAGGCCCGGCCCGGTGTCTGCTGGTAAAGGGTAGGATGGAATACCAGGCCCGGCCCGGTGTCTGCTGGTAAAGGGTAGGATGGAGTACCAGGCCCGGCCCGGTGTCTGCTGGTA
>JAJHIY020001211.1:12500-27500 GCA_022114975.2 Lampris megalopsis
GAAGGATTCAACAAGTCCTCCAACCCATACGGTCGTTTGTCCTCTAATGCGACCCACAGGAGCGTTTCCTAAATTAGCGCCCCCTACCGGCGGCAGGAGATACGCCACAGATACTTTTCGCCTCTGTGCATTGTGGGTTTTTAAAACAACGCGAGAACAATAGAATATGTAGTCAGTGCGTTTTTGTGTTGTTTCGCCGTCCAGCAGGGGTTAAAGTGGGATTTGGTAAGTGGGGGATCTCTGTATTCGAGAGGTGGGCAAAAGTGCTAGGTAGCTAACGTTAGGCTAGCTAACCACTGGTCCAGTAGTCCCGACGTTAGCATTGTTAGCTAATAATAGCTACCGGTAGCTAACGTTTGCTAGCTAGTTAGTTATTTGAATGAAAATATTGCATGGCCAGAGCCAAGGTTGGACAAACATAACTAGCTAGCTACCGGTAACGTTACCGGACGCTACCGATAGTTAGCTTGCCTAGCAGCATTCAAACAACTAGCCAGCAACGTCAGCAACTAGCTAGCAACGTTACCGGGTGGAAGATAGCTAGTTAGCTAGCTAGCTAGCTAACGTTACGTTCGCTAACGTTAGTTGCTTGAATGAAAACCACAGCAGAGCTAGACAAAACTATTGGAAATACACTGAAGATACTCACTCTTTATGCCCCCCAGTCCAGGATAATAGCGCAGGTAGCAGGTTGACGCTCTCTCGAGTCTGGTCTACCTGGTGCGGTGAACTGACCCTGACCCGTGAGTGTGAAGCCAGTCTCTTCTGACGTCAAGTCTGGTGAAGCCACACAGCAGGCAGGTGCGGGTCACGTGAGGACGCGACGTCATTCAAACTTTTAGAAAAAGTAAAGTAGTATAAAAATAGAAGAACGACTTTATTTGCGATTGATTTTGTAATGCGTGTGAATTGGCTGCATCATGTTTTTTGTTTTAAATTTTACTGTGACAAAAAGGTTGAAATTACTCCTGTCTACAGAGTGCTGCCGGATCTCAGCTCCGGTTGACTCGGGGGAGGAGGAGGAGGAGGGGAAGTGCCGGTGTCAGGATCCGGGTAACTCCGGCCCACTTTAATCACTGCCGTCCAGTGTAGTAACTAATATTGCTATTGGCAGTATGTTTACCTATGAATGACGTCATAAGAGCTAACTTAACACTAGCCAAAAGTTAGCAAGTCAGCTAGCGTGGACATTATAACCGCTATGTGACATTACACTTGGCTTTTATTAATATTCCTTCTCACGAGAGCTTATGGAAGGAGATGCTTACTGTTACAGGGAAAGTAACGTAGTATAATTATGGAGGAGGACGAGGAAGTAGCTTTAAACGTCACTATAGTTTGCAGTAGCGGCTGGTCAGTAGAGGGCGCTGGGGCGCCGCCCCCTTCAAATATGAAGAGATGAAAATCTACTTAAACGTGTTAAATATAATTTAGCTGTATAATGCAAATAATGATGAAATAAAAGTGTTGTCAGTCTGTGAGCGCCTGTCAGCAGCATTGAATATTGGTTCGCATGGTGTTTGGTTGGTTTCTGTCTGAATACATATACTTCCTGTCTGACTACATATACTTCCTGTCTGAATACATGTACTTCCTGTCTGAATACATATACTTCCTGTCTGAGTACATATACTTCCTGTCTGAATACATATACTTCCTGTCTGAATACATATACTTCCTGTCCGAATACATATACTCCCTGGGTGAGGGGCGCCGGCCAAACGATACAAGCCCTCGGACTTGTGGCGAGCAGGTGAGCTGAGGCTGCTGTCTGACTGGTTTCTTCAGGTTTCCCAGGGGGCGCTGTTCTGTGGTGCCCCAGACACGCCCACTTTTATTGGCAGCGAATTGGTTTTGTTTTAATGTTTTTTGATCTAATGTGATTGGGCAATTCTCGTGGCTGTCAATCATGTTCACACCCGCCACGACGCCTCGTCTCGACTGTCAATCATCCACCGTCTACCAACCCTGATAAGACCTATAGGCCACATGGTCCTTCTTAATACCTCTGTGACTGTGTGGACAGTAAAGCAGCTGTCAGGTGTGCTGCACCAAGGTACACTGCGCCCCCCTCCCCCCAAATTTCTTGCACCAGCCGCCACTGATAGGTCGTAATACGCTGCTGGTACAAACGAGCTATGGGGTCGTTGTTTGGTGGAGGAGAAAAACAATACCAGTATCAGCTGATGACAGTTCAAGCTCCCATACTCCGCCCTGCACGTCTGCAACAGCGAGTAGGCAAACAAATCGAGCACACTAAAAACTTCACGTCGTGGGGAGAAGGGGCACCTCCACCCCACCCCGCCCTCCCTCTCCCTCTCTCTCTCTCTCTCTCCCTCCCAGTACTCGGGTCGACCCATGCAGCCCGCCCCGTGACGTCACCGGGCGCGGAGGAGCTGCTTCGTGCCTCTCCAAAGCTGCAATTACACAAACAGCCCAAACTGTCAAGGAGTGGAGATGCGCCGGCCTGCGCGGACGATCCCCTCTCTCCTCCCCAGAGCCCCAACCATGGACGCGTTCCCATGAGGCTTAAGGACCGCGAGGCGTTTCTGGTCCTCGGTAAACCTATGAACATCACGCGCGCGCACGCGGAGCTGTATTAAAGTTTTTTGTTTTTTTTTTGGTTTTCTTTTTCTTTCTTTTTTTTTTTTAGAAAAAGGCGTGCATGTTACTCGGCGGGCTTCATTTCCTTGATGCTGGTGGGGACCAGGACCTGGATAGCATTATGCTGCCGAGCCCGCTGACCTCCACGCCGTTTTCTGTCAAGGATATCCTCAAGTTGGAGCAGCAACAACAACAACAACAACAACAACAACAACAACAACAACAGTCCCAACAGAGACGGCAACAGCAGTCTCGGCAACTGGAGCACCAGCACCAGCACCTGCCCCATTCGCAACAGGACCTGCACCAAGGCTCCCAACAACAACAGCACCAACAACAACAACAACAACAACACCAACAACAACAACAAGCATCCCAGCCGCCACGTTTTCCAACGCCGCCGTCGTGCATGCTGGCAGGGGAGAGTCCCTCGTTCTCGGACGGAGAGGAGAACCTGGTGTACCTCAGCTCGCTGGCGGTGCGGGATGGCCCCGGGGAGACCGGCCTGTCCCCGGACATGTTCGTCCATCCCGGCATGGGACTCCTGGCGGAGCCCAAGCTGGAGGCCTCGGAGCAAGAGGAGCGAGAGACGAGTGAGTTGAACGGCCGCATCACAAGTAGTTAGTACAGCACGGCGGTGGGAGAGGTCGCGTGCGTTATAACGCGTCATAACGCGGCTCTGCGAGGCGACCGAGGGCGACGGATTGTTCCGCAACGCCAAATAAGTCCTTGCGTGGGATGGAAGAATGGGTGAAATCGCCCAGACGAGCGGGGGTGGGGGGGTGGGGGTGGGGGTGAGAGCGCGCAGCCGTGTAAGACGGGCTGCATGAAGCCTCGGCTGTGAAGGACGGAGCCGCCGAAACGCGTCGACGCAGGCGCGTCGCTCCCCTCCGCGGCGCCGTGTAGCCTTCCACGGTGACCAAACACAAGTACCCACGCAGATGGATCGCTGTCTGCAGGGTTAACGAAAGCGTTTTGGAGCCGCTTCGGTTTCCCCGAGGGGGGGGAGGAGGAGGAGGGGGCTCTGGTTTCGTTCATCCTGTAGCGCGTGAGATAGGTTACCGGAAGCCTGGCTAAACTTTCTGTGGAGCTTCCCACGCCCAATACGGGTCGTCTGCGCTTTGTGATAATAATTTAAAATATATATATATATATATAAAAAAGTGGGGGAAAAAAAATGAATCGTTGTGCAGAGAATGACGTTTCTGCCGACTTGTGCGCAACGACGAGCCCGGCCTGTCCGACCTGCGGACGTATCATCCGCCTTCTGGCGTACGCATAGCGCGCGACGTGTCATGCCGTGTTATTTGCAACCCAGTCGCACGGACTTTCGTGAGGGCATCACGTTAATTAGCCTATCGTGATACCATCACGATTATGACCTGATTTACGTGATGTGGTCACGATCTGATGGAAGCCTAACCCCTAACCCTAACCTTCGTGACCACATCACGTAAATCAGGTCACAATCGTCACGATCTGATGGAACCCTAACCCTAACCCTAACCTTCGTGACGATTATGACCTGATTTACGTGATGTGGTCACGATCTGATGGAACCCTAACCCTAACCCTAAGCTTCGTGACCACACCACGTAAATCAGGTCATAACCGGGACCCTACGATTATGACATGATTTACGTGATGTGGTCACGATCTGATGGAACCCTAACCCTAAACTTCGTGACCACACCACGTAAATCAGGTCATAATCGTGACCCTGCGATTATGACCTGATTTACGTGATGTGGTCACGATCTGATGGAACCCTAACCCTAACCCTAAGCTTCGTGACCACACCACTTAAACCAGGTCATAATCGTGCTGGTGTCACGATCGAAAGTCCGTGCGAGTGGGTAGGTTATGTATACGCGGACCGGACTGGCGAGACCGGCTCGGCAGTGACGCAGGGCTCCTTCAGCTGGTCTACAGGGGCCGCAGCGCGTTAATAATAAGCCCTGCATCGGTGCACGTTAGTCGTCGTGGCGAGAGGGGCCTTAGACGGATCTAGTAAAGTCTGCGAATGTCAAACAGTGTCTAGTGGCTCCCGCCGGGGTCTCTGGGAGCCTGTTATGATGTGCGGACCATAAAGCAGCAGTTTGTTTGAAGAGCCTTGTAAAAGAGATGACGCGGCGAAGTAGATCGAGCTCATAAACACACGTGGCCCCGCGCGGACGCGTACGCGGGCCCGCCGGCTGCATTAAATCAGGCGTTTATTCTCGTTTATCGGTGTTTATTTTATTTCCTTTCTCGCTAATTTTTTTTGGAGTCCTTCCTCTCCGACGCGGAGCCTGTCGGGGCGAGTTTCCTCAGCCCGCAATCTAAAAGAACAGACGCAGTCGAGCCAGACGCGCGTGCGTGCGCGTGCGTGCGCGTTTTAGTCGTGAATTACGAGCAAGTTGCCTTGCTCCCCCCCAATTTAACAAGGACACATGGACCCGCACGTGAAGCGCCACCGGCGCGCGACTTGGCTGCGGACAGAAAAGGCCGTCGTCGTCGTCGACGCAGGTCGGCAGCAGGAAGTGCGCGTCCGGGGCTGCAGACGCGTTTTCCGCTGAGCGGCGCGTCCAGATCAGCTCGGATCAGCGCGAGCTAACGCGACTGACGCCTTGGTGCAGGTTGGAGGTGATGGAGGACGTCTCGCTGTCCCATCACACGGCCTAGGATGAAACCGTGGGGGCAGCACAGCGAGTGGCAGAATATGGGGGGGGGGCAGCGGTGGTGTTGCAGGGAAAACTTTATCTTGCCAATTTTGTCACTAATGACGATTTACACACACAATCTGCAACATTTTACAACACACACACGCACACACACACACACACACACACATATTTAAATATATATATATATATATATATATATATAATTTTTTCAGTTGCAATTACTTCCAAACATTTTTGGAGGTATGCCCCCCCCCCATATACGCAAATGCTACAATTAAACGTGAGATTAAAAACCAGTTTTTGAGAGAGAGAGAGGCGTCAAGTGACCCCAACCACGCCAACATTTACATGCATCAGTTGTATATAGGATCCTATTTTATATATATATATATAACGCTGTTACATATATTATATATATATATCACTTTGTTACACATATTATATATAACTTTTACACATATTATATATATATAACTTTGTTGCATATATTATATATATATAAATTTGTTACATATATTATATATATAACTTTGTTACATATATATTATATATATAACTTTGTTACATATTATATATATAATTTTGTTACATATATTTTATATATTATACATATATAAAACTTTGTTACATATATTATATATACATATATATAACTTTGTTGCATATATTTTATATATATATAACTTTGTTCAAAGAAACACTCAACGGTAGGGAAAGTGGTCAACAAATAAGGAGCCAAATAATCCAGTGAGTCACGTAAATTCGGTATGAGACGGTACAAGCCTGTGTCATGCCATGTATTTGGCATGACACATGTATCTGGCATGTATTTGTTGAGCACTTTCCCTACCGTTGAGTGTTTCTTTGAACAAAGTTTTACATATATATAGATGCATTTAAATGTGCCTCTCTCTCTCTCTCTCTCTCTCTCTCTCTCTCTCTCTCTCTCTCTCTCTCTCTCTCTCTCTATACGCATTTAAATATTCCTATATATATATATGTATATATATATACGTGTTTGTATGTGTATATAATATATATAGACATTTAATTATGCATATATATGTATATATATGTGTGTATGTGTATATAATATATATAGGCATTTAATTATGCCTATACATGTGTGTATATATGGGCATTTAATTATGCCTACATATGTGTGTGTATATAGGCATTTAATTATGCCTATATATGTGTGTGTATATATAGGCATTTAATTATGCCTATATATATGTGTGTGTGTGTATATACATATATAGGCATTTAAATGTGCCTATATATATGTGTGTGTATATAGGCATTTAAATATGCCTATATATGTATATATATATGTGTGTGTGTGTGTGTATGTGTGTATATATATATAGGTATTTAAATATGCCCATAAATGTTATGCTGTCTAGTCTGCGAAAATATCAACACGCACTGCTTTTCTTACCCCCCCCCCTCCTCCAACCCGCGCGGTGCATGCAGGGAGCTGCGAGGTGGCGGCGTCCAAGGCGGAGGTGAGGGAGTCGGAGCGGCCGGCGCAGAAGCAGCGGACCCGGCGGAAACCGCGCGTGCTGTTCTCCCAGGCGCAGGTGTTCGAGCTGGAGAGGCGCTTCAAGCAGCAGCGCTACCTGTCCGCCCCCGAGCGCGAGCACCTGGCGAGCACGCTCAAGCTCACCTCCACGCAGGTGAAGATCTGGTTCCAGAACCGCCGCTACAAGTGCAAGAGGCAGCGGCAGGACAAGTCCCTGGAGCTGGCGGGGCAGCACCAACACCACCACCACCACCACCCGCACCATCATCACCCTCCTCCGCCGGCGCCGCCGCCGCCGCCGAGGCGGGTTGCGGTGCCGGTCCTGGTGCGGGACGGGAAGCCTTGCCTGGGCGGGACGCAGACCTACAACGCCACGCCCGCGGCGGCGTACGGCTCGAGCCCGTACGGCTATAACGGATATCCGGCCTACACGTACAACAGCCCGGCGTATAACACCAACTACAGCTGCACGTACACCAGCATCCCCGCGCTGCCCCCCGCCACCACCTCCGACGCATTCATGAATATGAACTTGGGGAACATCGGGGGTCTCGGCGGGTCCCCCCAAACACACCAAGGGACGGTTGCGCCGTGCCAGGGTTCACTGCAGGGAATCCGGGCCTGGTAGCCCCATCACGACCAGGATTTCCCGCGGTCTCCTTCCTTTTTTTGGTTGTTTTCCGGTTTTGTATCCAGCTCTTACAAGTTTGCTCATCCCGTTCACTTTGCGTTACAGGTTCGTTTTTCTCCCAAAAGGCCGAAAACCGTGTTTTGCTTTTTACCAAGCGAGACGAACGTGCGTTCGGGTTGAACCCGCCTTGCAGATGTTCTGTTCGGGCGACTGCTCCATATTCTGCTGCAGATACCCCGGGGCAGCGGCGTGCCCCCCCCCGCTCCGCCCCCCGCCCGCCCGCCGCCGGGGCATCCTTCACCCTGAACCAAGTTTACCTTGAACTCCATTTAAAAGGAACTCATCACTGCCGTGGCGGATACACGGCACGCGCCGCTTTCGAGGTTACTTAGCAACGCGTTTTTTTTTCTTCCCGCGCGTCATTTACCCGCCGTTTAGTCCCCGTAGACCTCACCTCCGCCGTTTCCGGGGCGGGCTTCGGGCCGGGAGCCTCTTCCGTTAGACACGAGCCCCCCCCCCCCCATCCCTGAAAAGAACCAGAAGAAAGAAGTTTATTTTATTAAGCAAACTTCATTTTACTAAGTAAACTACAATTATATTTCAAGTTCAAGTAAAGTTCAAGTATATGCAGTAGTTGGCGTACTCGTGAGTAAACTGAAAGTATACTCACGGATTTTTTTTTCTCTTTTTAGCTTAAGATAAGTATGCTAATGGTACACTTGAAGAAACGACTCTTTAGGAAGGGATAGTCCAGCCTAACTTTAACGAACCGATCTTCATCCGCAACACCGCTGACATTATATACTGGCTTAAAACTAAGCTAGGAACGGATGCCTATGGGGACCAAATGGCGGGTAAATGACGCGCGCGCGCGCAAAAAAGCATGTGATACCGCGCGAAATGACCTTAAAAGTGGCGCGTGCTATTTATGCGCGCGTAAAATCAGCTGGCATATATATATATATATGTATGTATGTGTGTATGTATGTATGTGTGTATGTATATGTGTATATATGTACACATATATGTACATATATGTGTATATGTGTATATGTGTATATATATGTATATATATATATGTATATGTGTATATGTATACGTATACTTATATGTATATATATATATATGTATATATGTATGTATATATATATATATATATATATATATATATAAATATATATATATATATATATATATATATATATATATATATATATATATATATATATATATATATATATATATATATATATATATATATATATATATATATATATATATATATGTGTGGAGGCACAAGGGCAAATGTAGGGGATGGTTTTGAGCAGTGTCTTGGTGATTTTAGCTCAGAAGAAGTATTTTGTAAAGAAGACGTGTTGTCTAAGTTGTGTTGTTGTGTTTGTCCCTCCGCCATGGCGCCACTGCCGCCGGACTACGCAGGGCCTCGCCGGGGGCTTTAACATGCTGGTGGGTGGAAACGGGGACTTGTTGGGGACCATTTCACACCTGTCCAAATAAACAGAGCCAGAATGGGACCCCGAGTGTTTCTGCGTTCTTTTCAACCCCCCACCTCCTCCTCCTCCCCTCCCTCCCTCCCCTCCGAATCAGCCTAGAAGGGGGGGGGGGGAAAGGTGAAGCTGCATGCTGCTGAACAATACAACCACGAAGGGACGGTGAACGAGCGACATGTGCTGCTATGAATGACTTGTGAACGTTATAACAGCACATGGCGGCTGTAATGACGTTCGATATTTGGGAGTAAAATCCAGGCTTCTTTAGGAATGTCACAACCCCCCCCCCGCCCCCCTCACGCGCGCCCTTGCGGCGCTATTATACATGACGGAAAATTCTCGTCAAGACATTTATCGTCTTTATTCGGACCCGCTCTCACCAGTCTGGCTTTTGGTGAACTGGGCGAACCGAGCCTCGCCGGTGACGTCACGGCCGTCGAAGGCGACGCGTGGTATTTGGACGCGCTCCAGTGGCGTATCATCTGCACGCGGAGTTGGATCTTGGCGTATGCAAAGTGCGATGTGGCGCTATTCGTACGCAGACTGGTGAGACCGGGGGTGAGACCGGGGGTGAGACCGGGGGTGAGAGCGGGGGTGAGACCGGGGGTGAGGCCGGGGGGGAGGCCGGGTTGTTGTTCGTGTTCTGTTCTGCCGGTGAGCGGGCGGAGGGGGCTGCTGGAGGCTGGGGGGGGCTGGGGGGGGCCACAGGCGCACTCCAATTAATTGTCCGGGGCTCTTTTGTACGGAGGAAGTTATTCTTCGTTTGTGGCTTTTTAAGGACACAATTAAGCACCTAAAATACCCCCCCGAGTAAGAGCGGGGGCTGGAGCGGGGCTGTGGAGAGCGGGGGTAATAATAGCGAGGGCTCTCATTGGGTCCCCCCGGACAAAAGGTGTGCGGCAGGCAGACCCGCATGCTCGGCAAAGACAAAGGGCGCGCAGGAGCCGTCAGACTGACGCGCTAATGTTCCCATCTGAGCTACTCCGCGGCCGCCCGAGCTGCCCGCGCGCACACACGCGCACACACGCGCACACACGCGCGCACAGTGAGAGAGAGAGAGTGAGAGCAGGGCAGGGAGAAACCTGTTCACTTTTGTCCGCTTTTTTTAGGGGGGCTTTTGTCCCCGCAAAATAGTGCTGTGATTTGGTACGAAGAGAAAAGGTCCTCCCCAGCTGGGGGTCTTATTGGGGGCAGCCGGGAGGTGTGTGGGTGTGTGTGTGTGGGGGTGGTGTTGGAGGAGGAGAGGGGGGTGCGGGAGGAGGAGGAGGGGGGTGGGGTTGTTTGAAAGAGAGGGTATAATTGCTACAAGTTTCACCATTTATCCCAGTGGAGAAAATAGGAGGCAGGATTGGAGGGGGAAGGCTGATGGGGGGACAGGCTTCAGGTTCTCTCTCTCTCTCCTGTCTCGCCAGCTTTGCTTCGGCAATGTGGTGTAATCTTCTACACTGGCCGGACCTGCAGGTTCACCCCTGGAAAATCACGTTTTATGTGTTGGATAATCACAAAGTAATTGTGCTAAAATACGCTAAGTAGAATAAAAAAATATATAAATAAAATATAAAAACATAAAACATAAAAATATATATTTATATATATATATATATATATAGATACAGGAAAAAAGTTTAATACGTTGCAGTTATATTAAAGTTTTCCCCTGTATCTGTACTGATATTCGGATATTCCGCTCCTCGTTACTTGACGACTTATAACAACACCACTGACGGTTTCGGGAAAAAAACCGATATATATATGTATATATATATATATATATATATATATATATATATATATATATATATATATATATATATATATATATATATATATATTTATATATATATATATATATATATATAGTTATATATATATTTATATAGTTATATTTATATATATATAAATAACTTTGTTAAAAGAAACACTCAACAGTATGGGAAAGTGCGCAACAAATAAAGAAGCAACATAATTCAGTGAGGCAAGTAAATTCTTTATGAGACATTACAAGCCTGTTTCATCAAGAATTTATTTGACTCACTAGATTATATATATATATATATATATATATATATATATGTATATGTATATATATATATATATATATATATATATATATATAAAAATATATGTATATGTATATATGTATGGAAGTTGAAGGTCATTAAATATATGATATACACACACACACACACACACACACACACACACACACACATATATATATATAATACTGCATGAACAGTGAGACTCAATTCGGGTCATCGACCAGCAAATGTGTTCTTTTAAGCAACATGACACAGCCGTGAGTGTGACATGCCAGTAAGGACAGGGAAGCACAGCCGTGAGTGTGACGTGCCAGTAAAGACAGGAAGCACAGCCGTGAGTGTGACGTACCAGTAAAGACAGGAAAGCACAGCCGTGAGTGTGACGTACCAGTAAAGACAGGGAAGCACAGCCGTGAGTGTGACGTGCCAGTAAAGACAGGAAGCACAGCCGTGAGTGTGACGTACCAGTAAAGACAGGGAAGCACAGCCGTGAGTGTGACGTGCCAGTAAAGACAGGGAAGCACAGCCGTGAGTGTGACGTACGGGTAAAGACAGGGAAGCACAGCCGTGAGTGTGACGTGCCAGTAAAGACAGGGAAGCACAGCCGTGAGTGTGACGTGCCAGTAAAGACAGGGAAGCACAGCCGTGAGTGTGACGTGCCAGTAAAGACAGGGAAGCACAGCCGTGAGTGTGACGTGCCAGTAAAGACAGGGAAGCACAGCCGTGAGTGTGACGTGCCAGTAAAGACAGGGAAGCACAGCCGTGAGTGTGACGTGCCAGTAAAGACAGGGAAGCACAGCCCTGAGTGTGACGTGCCAGTAAAGACAGGGAAGCACAGCCGTGAGTGTGACGTACCAGTAAGGACAGGGAAGCACAGCCGTGAGTGTGACGTGCCAGTAAAGACAGGGAAGCACAGCCGTGAGTGTGACGTGCCAGTAAAGACAGGGAAGCACAGCCCTGAGTGTGATGTGCCAGTAAAGACAGGGAAGCACAGCCCTGAGTGTGACGTGCCAGTAAAGACAGGGAAGCACAGCCGTGAGTGTGACGTGCCAGTAAAGACAGGAAGCACAGCCGTGAGTGTGACGTACCAGTAAAGACAGGAAGCACAGCCGTGAGTGTGACGTGCCAGTAAAGACAGGGAAGCACAGCCGTGAGTGTGACGTGCCAGTAAAGACAGGAAGCACAGCCCTGAGTGTGACGTGCCAGTAAAGACAGGAAGCACAGCCGTGAGTGTGACGTGCCAGTAAAGACAGGAAGCACAGCCGTGAGTGTGACGTGCCAGTAAAGACAAGAAGCACAGCCGTGAGTGTGACGTGCCAGTAAAGACAGGAAGCACAGCCGTGAGTGTGACGTGCCAGTAAAGACAGGAAGCACAGCCGTGAGTGTGACGTACCAGTAAAGACAGGAAGCACAGCCGTGAGTGTGACGTGCCAGTAAAGACAGGAAAGCACAGCCGTGAGTGTGACGTGCCAGTAAAGACAGGAAGCACAGCCGTGAGTGTGACGTACCAGTAAAGACAGGAAGCACAGCCGTGAGTGTGACGTACCAGTAAAGACAGGGAGCACAGCCGTGAGTGTGACGTGCCAGTAAAGACAGGAAGCACAGCCGTGAGTGTGACGTGCCAGTAAGGACAGGGAAGCACAGCCGTGAGTGTGACGTGCCAGTAAAGACAGGAAGCACAGTCGTGAGTGTGACGTGCCAGTAAAGACAGGAAGCACAGCCGTAGTGTGACGTGCCAGTAAAGACAGGAAGCACAGCCGTGAGTGTGACGTACCAGTAAAGACAGGGAAGCACAGCCGTGAGTGTGACGTACGGGTAAAGACAGGGAAGCACAGCCGTGAGTGTGACGTGCCAGTAAAGACAGGAAGCACAGCCGTGAGTGTGACGTACGAGTAAAGACAGGGAAGCACAGCCGTGAGTGTGACGTGCCAGTAAAGACAGGGAAGCACAGCCGTGAGTGTGACGTGCCAGTAAAGACAGGGAAGCACAGCCGTGAGTGTGACGTGCCAGTAAAGACAGGGAAGCACAGCCGTGAGTGTGACGTACCAGTAAGGACAGGGAAGCACAGCCGTGAGTGTGACGTGCCAGTAAAGACAGGGAAGCACAGCCGTGAGTGTGACGTGCCAGTAAAGACAGGGAAGCACAGCCCTGAGTGTGACGTGCCAGTAAAGACAGGGAAGCACAGCCGTGAGTGTGACGTGCCAGTAAAGACAGGGAAGCACAGCCGTGAGTGTGACGTGCCAGTAAAGACAGGAAGCACAGCCGTGAGTGTGACGTACCAGTAAAGACAGGAAGCACAGCCGTGAGTGTGACGTGCCAGTAAAGACAGGGAAGCACAGCCGTGAGTGTGATGTGCCAGTAAAGACAGGAAGCACAGCCCTGAGTGTAATGCCAGTAAAGACAGGAAGCACAGCCGTGAGTGTGACGTGCCAGTAAAGACAGGAAGCACAGCCGTGAGTGTGACGTGCCAGTAAAGACAGGAAGCACAGCCGTGAGTGTGACGTGCCAGTAAAGACAGGAAGCACAGCCCTGAGTGTGACGTGCCAGTAAAGACAGGAAGCACAGCCGTGAGTGTGACGTACCAGTAAAGACAGGAAGCACAGCCGTGAGTGTGACGTGCCAGTAAAGACAGGAAGCACAGCCGTGAGTGTGACGTACCAGTAAAGACAGGGAAGCACAGCCGTGAGTGTGACGTGCCAGTAAAGACAGGAAGCACAGCCGTGAGTGTGACGTGCCAGTAAAGACAGGAAAGCACAGCCGTGAGTGTGACGTGCCAGTAAAGACAGGAAGCACAGTCGTGAGTGTGACGTGCCAGTAAGGACAGGGAAGCACAGCCGTGAGTGTGACGTGCCAGTAAAGACAGGGAAGCACAGCCGTGAGTGTGACGTGCCAGTAAAGACAGGGAAGCACAGCCGTGAGTGTGACGTGCCAGTAAAGACCGGGAAGCACAGCCGTGAGTGTGTATACCAGTATGGACAGGGAAGCACAGCCGTGAGTGTGTATACCAGTATGGACAGGGAAGCACAGCCGTGAGTGTGATGTGCCAGTAAAGACAGGGAAGCACAGTTGTGAGTGTGACGTGCCAGTAAAGACAGGGAAGCACAGTTGTGAGTGTGACGTGCCAGTAAGGACAGGGAAGCACAGTCGTGAGTGTGATGTGCCAGTAAAGACAGGGAAGCACAGTTGTGAGTGTGACGTGCCAGTAAAGACAGGGAAGAACAGCCCTGAGTGTGACGTACCAGTAAGGACAGGGAAGCAGTGTAATATTGGGATCATACAACGGTCATCAGCAAAATGCAGAACATGGTGAGAATATATTCACACTGCGGGGCGATTCGCTCTCAAAACGTCAACAACAAAAACAACAACCCCGCTTTGTTACTGTTAACTCCGTTTCCCTGGAAATTCATGGGGTATGACTCACACCTGGAAAACAACCGGTCACGTCAGCACACTCCAATGTGAATAAACCTACTTTCCTAATCCAGCAACTAGGCCGACCCTTAGTGGCGGCCTACGATTTCTAGTCCCCTATCAACCAGGCAACATGAGCTAATGCAACGTAGAGATCGTGGGATTTCCCAAACTGAATAAATACCACACATATGAACACAAACCTGCCTTGTTGGCTCAATCTTGTTGTAACTAAGATCTGCTGGAAGAAAACTCCGCGGACGGATTTAGTTACAGCTTCCGCGGACTTCACATGCACTTTTAAACTAGTAGCGCCGACGGCGGAGTAATATTTAGAGTGATGAGGAATTTTTCATTGGAGCGCGACGTGGCGTGCTGTCATGCTGATTGGATCCCGTCTAGCTGACCAGTCAGACTGCTTGGCTGGGACCCGCCCCAGCTTGACTGGGACCGGGACCAGCTTGGCTGGGACCAGCTGTGGTATGATGCAGTTCGGGTTGGTAGATGTGGAAGAGAAGCGACCCGGTTATTCCTCTGTGGGCCACTGACTTGGAGCTGTCACTGCGCGTGCTGTAACACTGGATGGATTCCTGTCTGTAGACTAATT
>JAJHIY020001212.1:0-2500 GCA_022114975.2 Lampris megalopsis
CACGACACGACGATGTTAAAACTCGGGACAGAAACTGTTTGTTGGCCATTTTCTCCTGCGGTGAAAAGGGGATGTAATCAGCAATACTTTGTCGTTTCGTCTCCCTCAGCCCACAGCAGTGCAACACAACGACACAGTCGCATTTCCAAATCCTACAAGAACTTCAAGAACACACATACTAACAAACATATCTCAACTAAAACAAAAAAATCACTGTCCAAGGGAGCGAACGCCACCCAGGATGACTGTTGGGACTGCCAGTCTGCACGTGCTAGCAGTTAGCTTAGCCTGCCCCGCTTCCACGTCCTGTCAGACCACCCTCGGTGCAGCTCCGGGCAGACCAAGCTCCCCCAGCCGATCCAACGTCAGCTCCCCCAGCCAGACACCCTCCTTCGACACGTGTTTAGGTAGGAGGCACATGTCAAACTGACGTCCGCGTGAATGTTGGGACCCGGGGTTTCCCGGCAGAACGTTGCCCAGAGCGTCACGCTGCCTCCGCCGGCTGGTAATCGTCCCACAGTGCATCCTGGTGCCATCTCCTCCCCAGGGAAACGGTGCACGCGTACACGTCCATCCATGTGATCTAGAAGACAAAGGGACTCACTGGACCAGGTGACCTTCTTACACTGCTCCGAGGTCCAGTTCTGTCGCTCAAGTGCCCATTGTAGGTGCTTTCAATGGTGGGCAGGGGTCATGGTGGGCACTCGAGCACTGGTCTGCGGCTTCACAGCCCCGTACGCAGCAGGTTGTGAGGCACCGTGTTGTGACACATTCCTCCGCTAACCGTCATTAAAATGTTCTGTGACTTGTGCCACAGTAGACCTTCTGTCGGTTCGGACCAGATGGGGTACGCTTCGTTGCCATCACACATCGATGAGCCTTGGGTGCTCGACACCCCGTCATCGGTTTGTGGTTTGGGCCTCCTCGGACCACTGTCAGCAGGTACTCACCACTGCTGACTCACAAGCCTCGCTGTTTCCGAGATGCCGTGACCCAGTCGTCTGGCCAGAACAAGTCGGCCCTCGTCAAAGTCGCTCGGGTCTCCACTCCTGCCCGTTTCTCCCGCGTCCAACACGTTGACTACGAGAACTGGTTGTTCACTTACCGTGTCCTCTACCCAGACCTTGACTTGTGGTCTGGTTTGGAGATGATCAACGTTATGCCGTTCCCCTGTGAGTGGTCATAATGTTTTGGCTCATCTCTGTGTGTGTGTGTGTGTGTGTGTGGTGTGTGTGTGTGCGTACTTGTTTTTCTAACCCATTGGGGCCCAAATGGCCCCTTTAGAAAAATCAGAAACCACCTACCTTGTGGGGACATTTTATGGGTCCCCACAAGGAAAAGGGTCTATTTTAGGGTTCGGACTTGGTTTTAGGGTTAAGGTTAGGGTAAGGGTTAGGTTAAGGTTAGGGTAAGGTTAAGGTTAGGGTAAGGGTTAGGTTAAGGTTAAGGTTAGGATAAGGGTTAGGTTAAGGTTAGGGTAAGGGTTAGGTTAAGGTTAAGGTTAGGGTTAGGTTAAGGGTAAAGGTTAGGGTTAGGTTAAGGTTAGGGTAAGGGTTAGGTTAAGGTTAGGGTAAGGGTTAGGTTAAGGTTAGGGTAAGGGTTAGGTTAAGGTTAAGGTAAGGGTTAGGTTAAGGTTATGGTAAGGGTTAGGTTAAGGTTAGGGTAAGGGTTAGGTTAAGGTTAAGGTAAGGGTTAGGTTAAGGTAAGGGTTATGTTAAGGTAAGGGTTAGGTTAAGGTAAGGGTTAGGTTAAGGCTAAGGTAAGGGTTAGGTTAAGGTTAGGGTAAGGGTTAGGTTAAGGTTAAGGTAAGGGTTAGGTTAAGGTTAAGGTAAGGGTTAGGTTAAGGTTAGGGTAAGGGTTAGGTTAAGGTTAAGGTAAGGGTTAGGTTAAGGTTAAAGGTTAGGCATGTAGTGGTGGTGGGTAAAGTTAGGGTGAAGGGCTAGGGTATGAATGTAGTCAATGAGGGCCCCCTCTCCACATAGATGTGTGTGTGTGTGTGTGTGTGTGTGTGTGTGTGTGTGTGTGTGTGTGTGTGTGTGTGTGTGTTCTAAAACCGACACAATTAAGCACCCTTCTCGCACACATTATAGAGTGCATACAGAGACACTATCGGACAAGCGCATGTACATACACGCACACACAAAGACACACACGCCGATGGCAGTTCGGGGTTAGGTGTCCTGCTCAAGTACACCTCCTCAAGGACACCTCCGTGTTTGTGCGAGGAGGAGCCGCCAGTCGAATGGGAAGCCCTCCCGTGAGCAGATGACCTGGTCTACCTCTGAGCCGCTGGGCCGGGGATCCGAGGCCAGCTGTTGTGGTTCCATGTGTACGTGAAGCACGCATGCTTCCAGATGTCATGTGGCGTGTCGGCCTTATCGTGAGTCTTCCTGCAAGTGTGTGTGTCTGTGTGCGGCGTGTGGGAAGGGGAAAGTGTGTTATTTTCCTAATCCAGAAGGCAGCTGTCCCTAAGTATACGTTAGCGTGTGTGTATATATTT
>JAJHIY020001212.1:10000-35952 GCA_022114975.2 Lampris megalopsis
GCATGGCGCCTCCTAGTGGCGTTACAACAGACATACAGAAACATACCTCCTCTATTATCCGAGCCGCTCATCCCAATCAGGGTGGCGGGGATGCTGGAGGCTATCCCAGCAGTCACTGGGCGGCAGGCGAGGAGACACCCTGGACAGGCCGCCAGGCCATCACAGGGCCCACACACACACATGCACACCTAGGGACATTTTAGTATGGCCGAGTCACCTGACCTACATGTCTTTGGACTGTGGGAGGAAATCGGAGCACTGCGTGGGAGAGCATGCAAACTTTACATAGAGGACGACCCGGGACGACCCCCGAGGATAAACTACCCTGGGGCTCGAACCCAAGACCTTCTTGCTGTGAGGCGACCGCTGCGCCACCGTGCCGCCACATACAGAAACACTCCCTTCTTTATCGCTAATGGACGCACATAACTTAAACCTTTATTATGTCCTCTCAGTATCTGATATATGTATTCCGCCTTGCGCCCTCTGACTTTCGTTCCTCTTCTCTCCAGTGCATACCTCCACCTCTCCAGGCTCTCCTCAACCTGCTCCCTACTCTCGCTACAGATCACAATGTCATCCGCGAACATCATAGTCCATGGAGACTCCTGCCTGATCTCGTCTGTCAACCTGTCCATCACCAGTGCAAACAAGAAAGGGCTCAGAGCCGATCCTTGATGTAATCCCACCTCCACCTTGAACCCATCTGTCATTCCAACCACACACCTCACCACTGTCACACTGCCCTCATACATATCCTGCACCACTCCTACATACTTCTCTGCAACTCCCGACTTCCTCATACAATACCACACCTCCTCTCTCGGCACCCTGTCATATGCTTTCTCTAAATCCACAAAGACACCATGCACCTCCTTCTGGCCTTCTCTATACTTCTCCATCAACATTCTCAAAGCAAACATCACATCTGTGGTGCTCCTTCCTGGCATGAAACCATACTGCTGCTGCTGATCATCACCTCTCCTCTTAACCTAGCTTCTATTACTGTTTCCCATATCTTCATGCTGTGGCTGATCAACTTTATACCTCTGTAGTTGCTACAGTTCTGCACATCACCCTTGTTCTAGAAAATCGGTACCAGTATGCTTCTTCTCCACTCCTCAGGCATCCTCTCACTTTCCAGGATTGTGTTAAACAATCTAGTTAAAAACCCCACTGCTATCTCTCCTAAACACCTCCATGCCTCCACTGGTATGTCATCAGGACCAACTGCCTTTCCACTCTTCATCCTCTTCATAGCTGCCCTCACTTCCTCCTTGTTAATCCACCGCACTTCCTGATTCACTATCCCTACATCATCCAACCTTCTCTCTCTCATTTTCTTCATTCATCAGCCCCTCAAAGTACTCCTTCCACCTTCTCAGCACACTCTCCTCGCTTGTCAGCACATTTCCATCTCTATCCTTGATCACTCTCACCTGCTGCACATCCTTCCCAGCTCGGTCCCTCTGTCTAGCCAATCAGTACAAGTCCTTTTCTCCTTCCTTAGTGTCTAACCTGTCATACAACTCACCATACACCTTTTCCTTTGCCTTCGCCACCTCCCTCTTCACTTTACGCTGCATCTCCTTGTACTCCTTTCTACTTTCTTCATCTCTCTTACTATCCCACTTCTTCTTTGCCAAACTTTTCCTCTGTATACGTTGCTGTACTTCCTCGTTCCACCACCAAGTCTCCTTGTCTTCCTTCCTCTGTCCTGACGACACACCAAGTACCTTCCTAGCTGTCTCCCTCACTATTTCTGCAGTGGTTGTCCAGCATCCAGCAACTCTTCACTACCACCCAGTGCCTGTCTTAACTCCTGCCTGAACTCCACACGACAGTCTTCCTCCTTCAACTTCCACCATTTGATCCTTGGCTGTGCCTTCACTCTCTTCCTCAACTTGGTCTCCAAAGTCTTCCTACAGACCACCATCCGATGCTGCCTAGCTACGTTCTCCCCTGTCACCACCTTGCAGTCTCCAATCCCTTTTAGATGGCGCCTTCTACATAAGATATAGTCCACCTGTGTGCACTTTCCTCCACTCTTGTACGTCACCCTGTGTTCCTCCCTCTTCTTGAAATATGTATTCACCACAGCCATTTCCATCCTTATCGCAAAATCCATCACCATCTGTCCTTCCACATTTCTCTTCTTGACACCATACCTACCCATCACCTCCTCATCACCTCTGTTCCCTTCACCAACATGTCCAATGAAGTCCGCTCCGATCATTACTCTCTCCTCCTTGGGTACCCTCTCCACCATGTCGTCCAACTCACTCCAGAATTCTTCTTTCTCTTCCATCTCACACCCAACTTGCGGGGCATATGCGCTGATAACATTCATCATCACACCTTCGATTTCCAGCTTCATACTCATCACTCTGTCCGACACGCTCTTCCCCTCCAGCACACTCTTGACATAGTCTTCCTTCAGAATTACCCCTACCCCTTTACTCCTCCCATTCGCATCATGGTAGAAGAGTGTGAACCCACCTCCGATCCTCCTGGCCTTACTCCCCTTCCACCTGGTCTCTTGCGCACACAGTATGCCTACCTTTCTTCTTTCCATCATGTCAGCCAGTTCTCTCCCTTTACCAGTCATAGTGCCAACATTCAAAGTTCCGACTCTCACCTCCACACGCCTACCCTTCCTCCTCTCCCGCTGCCTCTGAACAGGCCTTCCCCCTCTCCTTCTCCTTTGCCCAACACTAGCATAGTTTCCACCGGCACCCTGCTGGCCAACAGTAGCGGTGGGGGTCGTTGGTAGCCCAGGCCTCGACCAATCTGATTTTTGATCCACGTATTTGATTTGGCAAAGGTTTTACGCCGGATGCCCTTCCTGACGCAACCCTCCCCGTTTATCTGGGCTTGGGACCGGCACCAAGAATGATCTGGATCGTGCCACCCGCAGACATGGCCAGTTGTGTCTGTAGGGACGCCCGAACAAGCCAGAGGTAACACGGGGATTCGAACCGGCGATCCCCATGTTGGTAGACAATGGAATAGACTGCTACACTCTGCGGACACCCCTCCAGTTTTCCCATTATTATTATTGAAAGCTCCAGGTAGTCTTGACACTCTGCTGTGCATAATTAGCTGGATTACAACTAGACACGTTTGACCCGTGTTTGGCAGTGGCGCTGGCTGATGCCAGCTGGCTGCTCTGGCTATCTATAGGCTCGTAATCAGTCTTGTCTATAAAGCTGTGCGCCTATTTTAAAGCGGATATTCCTAGAAGCTCCTCGTGTTTCCTGGGAGGTTAGCCTTGTCTGTACTCAAGGGCCGGGGTGGGCCGGGTCGAGGCTCTGCGTTCAGCGGTCACTTTCGTTTGACTTTGGCGCCCATGTCTGCTTTTAAACTGACTCTGTGATTGGTGTGTGTGTGTGTGTGTGTGTGTGTGTGTGTGTGTGTGGGCAGATGGTCCACTTCTGCACAGTCACAAGGATGTGTCTCCCCTTGTTTCAAGAAGGCCAGAAGAACTACACTTGCACACACACACACACACGCACACACACACCAATCAACAGTTGCCGCATAGGTTTTGGTAGCATTTTAGCGTTAGCCTAGCCGCTTCTGACCCCTCTCATACCTGTGCAGGTAATAAGCATGCTGGATATTCGGCTCATGTGGCACGTGACTCTTTCCTAGCGTCCGAGCCACCGGGGCGCCCCCTGGTTTTAAACGTCAGTGACTTTAGAGAGTTTCGTTGCCACCCGTTCGCCTTCCGTAAGCACACGATAAGCCTCCGACCTCACAAAGGTACAGGCTATCAAAAGAATTGCCCCCCTTCTCTCTTCCGAGTCGTCCCGGTCGCTGCTCCACCCCCTCTGCCGATCCGGGGAGGGCTGCAGACTACCACATGCCTCCTCCCCATACACGTGGGGGGGAGTCACGCGTTGCCTCGCTCAGGCGTGAAATTAAGGTGCACTGCCAGCAGGGGGCGATGATGAACTTCATGCCAGCAACTCCAGACCGGTCGCCTCCTCTTTACGTGTCTATGGACACGCTTCTGCAAGTCACTTATCTTATCTCACAGATGCCGCTAGGGGCGCCCTGTAGCCTGCTAGGTCTGTCATGAGAACCCTAACGAACCCTAACCTGCCTTCGCCTCTTAATCATCGCCCCCTGCTGGCACCGCATCTTCATACACGCGTGTACTTTGCACACCTGAGCGAGGCAAACCGTGACACTGACACGCTGGACCGGCAGGTCCAGAGCCCGTGTGGTGCCTCTCTACTTCCTGTCTGAGGCTGATCTGCAGCAGGGGCTGGCGACATGCACCGTGGCCCTCGGTGTGGAGCGGTTTAATGCAAATTTCTGTCCAATCTTGGGTTATCTGGCGGTTTAAGGGAAGTCGTGTCACGGAGTGGTGTTGGACTAGGTCATTCCTTCTGGTTATGTGATAATGAACAGAACGTCGCTGGAGAAAGCAGGCCAGCGGGACGAGGAGCGCTGTAGATGTGTCATAAAACACATCTAATGAATAGTTAATGAGCATGAAGAGCAGCATACATGTTGTGTATTATTTAGATGGAAGGGAGCGACACTCCTCATACACGGTGTACTCAGTGAAGACGAATTTGTACTTTTCATTTTTATTAGCAGTTTTATAGGGCGGCACGGTCGCCTCACAGAAAGAAGGTCTTGGGTTCGAGCCCCGGGGTAGTCCAACCTCGGGGGTCGTCATCCTCTGTGTGGAGCTTGCATGTTCTCCCCGTGTCTGCATGGGTTTCCTCCAGGTGCTCCGGTTTCCTCCCACGGTCCAAAGACATGTAGGGCCGCTGACTCCACCCACCCATCCATCATCCAATCCGCTTATCCTTCTCAGGGTCGCGGGGATGCTAGCGCCTGTCCCCGCAGTCATTGGGCGGCTAGCGAGGAGACACCCTGGAAAGGCTACATGTCTTTGGACTGTGGGAGGAAACCGGAGCACCCGGGGGAAACCCACGCAGACACGGGGAGAACACGCAAATGGATGTTTCTGTATGTGTTGTAACGCCACTAGGAGGCGCCATGCAGTCTGCTGGAGGAGCGATGTGTAGCGTCACACAGACTCAATGCTGAGAAACTCCACCGGTGTCCTCCTGAGAGCAGGATAAGCGGTTTGGATAATGGACGGATGGATGTTTCTGTATGCGTTGTAACGCCACTAGGAGGCGCCATGCAGTCTGCTGGAAGAGCGATGTGTAACGTCACACGGACTCGATGCTGAGAAACTCCACCGGTGTCCCCCTGAGAGCAGGATAAGCGGTTTGGATAATGGACGGATGGATAGAAGTTTTATCTATTACCCGCTGTGCTCATTGTTCCATTTGTCTCCTTCGTTTAATGGGGAGCACATTGCCCGAGGAGGACGCCGAGGACCTACGTTGTCTTAAGCGCTAAGCTAATCCTCTTAGCATGTAGCAGAGATGAGATAGAACGAACGATCCTTAATAGTACTGATAATACCGAGGACGGCCTGGCCGGGTGGCTGGTGCCGGTGAAATCTATATGGCTTTAGAGCTGACTCGGACCCCTGACCACGCGGCATTACCGCTAATGCTACTGACCCCGAGCTGGCACCGCTAATTCCTTTGACCTTTGTAGCATTAGAGACGGCGACATCACGGGTAATTCAACATCAGGTGTGTGACAGATGGAGCGAGAGAGACAAGACAAAGACTGAGGACAGAGAGAGGGGGGGGAGGGGGGGAGGGGGGATATGGATGTCTATTCAGGTCATAAAGGTTGGTGTCCACTTTAATTTCTGCAGCTGACCTCTCTGAACTGTGTGCGTTTCAGCATACGTGCGTGAGAGTTTGCGTGTGAGCGTGTACGTGTGCGTTCCTGTGTGCGTCGAGGCCTTGCCGTATCCCGCGGCGGCGGCGGCGGCGGTTTGAGCGCGGTCGGCGCAGCCCGTCCAGGCCCCACCGCGCCGCTGCCTCCGCTGCTTCTGTCGATTACTAATTCAGCGCCGGCCTGTCACAGTCCATTAGAGTCAGTCACTTGCGCTCGCTCATCCCACACTCTGCAGCGTGACCCCTGACCCCTTTCCCCCTCCGCGGATCCTCGCGGCAAAACCCGGGGCGCGGGAGCCGCTGCGAGTTGGCTTCGATGTCTTCCGGCTCTTATCCATCGCAGGTTATCGCCCCCCCTCCCCCCCCGGGACCTTCCCTCCCCGTGACACCCTGGAAGCGTGTGCACTTGAGGGCCGAGCAGAGTGGTCCCCGTCGATGGGGTGGAGTGCTGGGTAGGCGGGCGGCGCGGTGATGAATAGATGGCGGTGCGGTGATGGCCATGGATGCTCTTGAGATGGACTTTGAAAAGAAGTGCATTAATGGCTCAACATGGATAAGCCCTTTAAAAGCCCTGCTGTCTCTTTCTGCCCCTGTAAAAAAACAGAAAAGAAAGAGAGAAAGAAAACAGCCCTGACCCTGTCGACCTTCAGAGACGCACAATAACACAGAATACTCGGACGGAGTCCTCGGGGACTCACGCCGTCCTGGCTCCTGTCCGCTCGTCTGCTCGGTTTTAACATGCTGAACCACAAGTGAATGTTAATTAACCTGAAATGGAAACAGAAGAGAAAACCCGCTGGTGCGCACAACCCCCTTTTCCGCTCTGTCCGCTCGTTTTATCCCGTGTGGGGCCCTCCTGCTTTCTTCTTCCCTCTGTTCTATTTCCGCTTCCGGTGTGGGAAGACGGCGGCGCGGCTTAACGTTTGCGGCGGCGCCGTCCATGCAGTGTCTTTGTCCACGTCTGGGTAAGTTTGTGTCTTCGTTTGCTGGCCGGGAGAGCTGGTGCTGGATCGGCCGGCGGAGCCTGGTCTGCCGCGTCCGGTGGGCCCAGGGACCACGGCCCCGCCTGGAGCTGTGACCGAAGAGGAAAGGCCGAGGGCGGTCTGACAGGACGCGGAAGCGGGACAGGCTAAGCTAACTGCTAGCCCATGCAGACCGGCGGTCCCCACAGTCGTGCATATACAGTTCTTGTAGTTGGGATGTGTTTGTGTTGGTGATGGCTATCGGACAGTCACGCTTTGCAGGAAGTGACGCAATGCCCCATATCCGTTGCAAACGATAACAACACACTAACGTAGGCTGGCTAGCTAATAGAACTGCTAGCTAATAGAACTTTTTCCACCCAAATTTAAGCAGATCTTTAACGTTGTCAACTCGAAATAACCACTGAATACATATGCCTTAACCCACTACAGTATCCAGCATGTACCTGAAACATAACACAATACTTTTATTTGACCGCTCGCCTAACGTTAGCATATGCTAGCTAGCGATGATTTGCAATGTTAATCTCCATAACCAGCGTTGCTCTCCATTGTTAGTGTTACCAGTAACGTTAACGTTATTTCTGACTGTTTGCTAGGTCCAGCCCGGTGAGATCACTTCCGGCGAAGCGTGACTGTCCGATAGCCGTTACCGTTTGTGTTGCACCGCTGCGGGCTGCAGGGGGAAACGATGCCTCAAATAAACGCTCCTGGCTTATCTTCTCTCCTCTCCATAGCAACCGCCCTGCGTGTCCGTCCTATCCTATAGCCGACATACATCACAGCTGTGTGGGGACAGCGCGGCACGATATGAGAGCCACACGAGAGAGGAATGAAGCACAGATTACTGTGTGTGTGTGTGTGTGTGTGTGTGTGTGAGAAGGATAGAAACCTCATTGTGCTTCATGCAAAATATGCTTGCATGCGTGTTCGTGTGCTTATGTAGTACGGGCACGTGTGTGTACATAACACATGTATTCATGTGTATTTATACATACCACATGCATGTGGTGCAAAGATTTTGGTATGCTTCTAAGTGCCTGCACGGATTTTAGCCCCATGTGTGTGTGTGTGTGTGTTTCCCCATCCTGGCAGATGGATTATGCGGGTGCATAGCTGGATCGGGTTTCTGTGCTGTGTGAGTGGGCGTGTCTGTCCGTGGGCCCGTCTGTGCATACGTGGTGGCGTGCGCAGGAGCGTGCGCGGTGGGTGAACGCGGGCGATCGGAATGTGTTTGAAACGCTCGAGCCACGCCAGCCGCACGTTGTTTACATTCCGGCCGATGTTTTCTCCCGGCTCCCAGCATTCCTGCGCCTTGTGTCTCCGGACGACGTCTCAGCCGCGTCTTGGTTCTGCAGGAAATCTCGCCGAGGAATGACATCAGCCGTGGACTCTCTCTTTCCTTTCTCTTTCGCCGTTCCTACCGGCGTCATCCCTCCTCTTGCCCAAATCTTCTTCCCTCTTCCTCCCTCCTCTATCCTCTTCCTCCTTGGTCCTGATTGTGAAATCCGACTCCCGGCATCAGCCAATGCGCTCTGCACACGAGGAGTGGAGGTCAGAGCTTGTTTCAGGAGGCCGTGGTGAAGCACGCTACACCCCTTCCAGCCATGCTAATTTTGCTACGTAATGGCTAAAGTGGACTTTGTGGCTTATGGTTTAAAATGGCCGCTCAGGGGGGAGTCGTTTGACCTAAAACCCAAGTCCATAAGGTCCCGTTCAAGCAAATTATATTACAATGAGATCATAGTCATTAACACGTGCTGCGTGAATCAGATTTCCAGAAATATAGCGCCACCTTCAGTGCTGGAGCACAGGATGAGAAGCTGGTCCCTGTTTGGTATGGGTAGTAGTTTTTGGGTATGCTGCGTTGACCAATTGGACGCTTGCACAATAGTTCCTGTGCTCCGAATAAAAATGTGCGCCCTAACCAGTGGGCTGGTTATGACCCGGCGACCTTCCGGTGTAGGAAGACGGCGGCACGAAGTCACATTTGCGGCGGCCTCACCCAGTACCGTCCGTGCGGTGTCTTTGTCCACATCTGCGTTTTAAGTTTGTCTGTGTTTGACGGCCGGGAGAACTGGCGCTGGATTGGCTGAGGGATCTTGAGCTGCTCCGTCCTGTGGGCCCAGGGACCACGGCCCTGCCTGGAGCTGTGCCTGAAGAGGCGGTCTGAAGCGGGGCAGGCTAAGCTAACTGCTAGCCTATCATGCAGACCGGCAGTTCCGACAGTCATCCTGGCTCTTGTAGTTCTTGTAGTTGTTGTCGTTGTGTTGCGCTGCTGTGGGCTGCAGGGGGGAAATGACGTTTCGCTTCATTTCATGTGCACAAGTGCATGAAATGACAGAGTGTTTCTGGTTCTGATTCTGATAACAGGCGGGGGGATCGGAGCCGGTTTGCCGGCCTGTGGCGTCTCCAGAGAGCCGGTCGGTTCGTCTCCTCCTTCGAAGATTCGGTCCAGATTCTGCAGCCGACGGCTGCCCCCAAATGACGTAGATTCGCCGCGTTGATTTCCGCAGTCATACGTTGGACACGGAGGCCGGGCGCGTGTAACCGTGGCGTGTCGTAGTAAGTGAAGGTTGCTGCACGGTGGGTCAACACGAACGGCACCTTGCGGGAGATCAGTGTCGCCCCCTCCGCTCATAATCCCAGCTGATTTAACAGGTGGCCAAACAGGAGGGAGAGGGCTGTAAAAGCCAAATAAATTGAAATCCAGCTCCCGCGGGCTTTTAAAGACCTCTATTAAAGCTCTTTGCCTAATGCAAACTTGCCCCTCGCCATGAAATCCCCCGCGCACCCCCATCAGCGCTCACTATTAAATCACCGACCCTGCGTCGACGCATGCAGGCCTTCAGCCTGCCCGCCGCCACGTGGAGACTGGAAGATCAATGAAGTCAGGCGGCTGAGACAGGCGACCCCCCCTTTAAGACTCCTCTCATGCTGATGAGAATTACCAACGCCAACCGTCTGCCTCAGACTAAGCAGTGAAATAGAAGGGGATGGGTCGGTAGCGTGGCGGCCTACCGACACGGGGCTCGGCGGTTCGAATCCCCGCGTTACCTCCGGCTCGGTCGGGCGTCCCTACAGACACAATTGGCCGTGTCTGCAGCTGGGAAGCTGGATAGGAGAGTATGTGTCCTGCTCGCTGCACTAGCGCCTCCTCTGGTCAGTCGGGGACTGGGGGGGAATCCTCCCATGCACTACGCCCCCCTGGGGAAACTCCTCACTTGTCAGGTGAAAAGAAGCGGCTGGTGACTCCACATGTATCGGAGGAGACATGTGGTAGTCTGCGGCCCTCCCCGGATCGGCGGAGGGGGTGGAGCAGCGACCGGAACAGCTCGGAAGAGTGGGGTGGTTGGCCGGGTACAACTGGGGAGAAAAAGGGAGGAAATATCCCCAAAAAGAAAGGGATAGGTCAGGCATAAGCAAGCGTTGGAGTGCCACGAGTCTGCAGATGTTCCCTCCATCCAATCACAGCAGCGGGTGATGTCACTCACCAGCACCTCGTCAGCAAGAGGACAGACTAATCAGTGACATCCGCTGGTGCAGTCTGCTTGGAAGGAAAACCTGCAAACTCATGGCACTCCATGGCATCTACCCCTATGCCTGGGGTAGATGCTCATAGCACACACACACACACACACACACACACACACAGGGTTCTGAGTGAGGCTTTAATTAAAGTCGGGTCTGTGGTTGGGGCTCTCTGTGCTGTCAGACAGCAGACAGTCGTTGTGTTGTCATTGTGTTGTGGTTCTGCCGGCCTTAGCCATCTTCCTGCAGCACAGACGAATCTCGTTCTCCGATAATACAGTTACGCTGGGCTGATAAATGCTAGAATAGTGTGTACACTCTGTAAGTGGGAGTTCTGTTTTTCTTCACCCCCTCCCCCTCCCCCCGTTATTCTCCCCAATTGTATGCAGCCAATTACCCCACTCTTCCGAGCCATCCTGATCGCTGCTCCAACCCCCCCTGCCGATCCGGGGAGGGCTGCGGACTACCACATGCCTCCTTCGGTACATGTGGGGTCGCCAGCCGCTTCTTTTCACCTGACAGTGAGGAGTTTCACAAGGGGGATGTAGCACGTGGGAGGATCACGCTATTCCCCCCCCCCCCGAACAGGCGCCCGACCGACCTGAGGAGGCGCTACTGCAGCGACTAGGACACACACCCACATCCGGCTTCCCACCCGCAGACACGGCCAGTTGTGTCTGTAGGGACGCCCGGCCAAGCCGGAGGTAACACGGGGATTCGAACCGGCGATCCCCATGTTGGTAGGCAACGGAATAGACCGCCACGCTACCTGGACGCCCTCTTAATGCAGACATTTTGATCCACACGGGATATTCATCGGGTCAAACAGGTTTGCTCCCACACATATAACGAGTATGATGCATCCTAAATTCCCTTTGTCATCTTGTTAAATGTGTGTGACCAAACTGTACTTCCTGTTTGATACGACAACGTTTCAGAGCAGAGCAACGTGTGCACGTGAATTATGGAGGACTGTGCTGCAACGCATTTCTTGTTTACTTGCGCGTGTCATTGTTTTTGGCTGGTTTCAGTCCACAAGGAAACACACAAGCCGTAGAAAGGTCCTCTGGGCCCAGTATGGAGCCTGGGGGAGCACCTCTGGGTTTTTTGCGGTGGTCGTAATGAGCAAAGTTTTTTCTTCTGCGGTGCCGTCGTCCGTTATGTCTTGGCTGTGCTCCCGCGGTGTCCGGGATCAGGCGCTGTTAATGAGCACATATATAAGCTCATAGATCTGTGTGGAGACGTTGCGCACACGCACGGGCCCCTCATGGTTTTTATGCTCCATTAGATAATTAAGCCTGATGGGTTGTTTTTGTAACATTTCAGATGAGACATTACCATTAATTAGTGTCAAAAGAAGAGAAGTGTTTTGTTCAAGCGATTAAGCATGGGGAGAAATTGTCTCTTTACCTTGCCACTGGAGGACTAACTCTCTCTCTCTCTCTCTCTCTCTCTCTCGCTCGCTCTGTAGGTGAAGACTGGGAGACACTGTAGCAGAATAAAAGGGGAGGATCATCTGAGGAGGGGTCTTTCCTATTGGCATCATGTGATTAACACGTTTCCTGGAGGCGCTCTGCAGTTTGAATAGTTTGTGTGAAACCAAACTTTTCCAGCCACCAGCAACCCTCATCACCACTACTGCCCCTCCTGACAGCCAGTGGAGCCGCCGCCATCTGAGCCTCCGCCGCCTGACTCGACTCGCCCGCCGTCCTTAACATCCATCATGGCCTCACTACTAATTTAATAAGACCTGTCGTCATCAACGCCAGGGAAAAGGCGGATGAAATCCCCTCAACTCCATTTTACTTTTTTTTAACCCCTCCCCCCCCTTTCCATCTTCATCGCTGTTTGCTAGCAAGCTCGACCCTCGGGGACCCCGACCTCAACGGCAGCCATTTTGGGGACAGCCGCACTCCAGTTGATCGATAAGGATTCCTTTTGTTTGTTTGTTTGTCTGGCGGCCTAGTGGAATACCTGCCCTCCACCGCCCCTATGGGGGAGTAAGTCACCGACAGCGGCCCGCACTGACTCCATTTTGGCTCTGTGTGTTGACCGGCCACTGAGGCGCTCCGTATCAAACCAGGCCCTTCTGTGTGACGGGAGGTGGATTTGAGCCGTTATGGCTGGGAAGGGAAACCCTGTGCCTGGGCCCCACCTCAACGGGTTCCCCATGCCCACCTACTCCTACTTCTTCCCCCACATGCTGGGGGGGCTGTCGCCTCCCGCCCTGCCCGGACTACCCATCAGCGGATACAGCACCCCGTCGCCAGCCAGTAAGTACCCCTCACCGACCGCGCCCTACGCAGTTTGGGTTTCACTGAATGAATGAAGAGTGTGTTGTGGTCTGACGTGTGCTATGCAGGTTCAGAGTGATCTGGATCAGTGTGGTTCTTTATCAGGGTTCCGAGAGTTGGGCGGTCGCGGACCAGTAGAGCTTTTTTTCTCGAGTGTCGCGCAGGTGTGCCGAGCCTGGCTCAATGACTCTGTTTCTCACACACACACGCACCCACACACACCAGCTCTTCTCTCTAATGGGGGTCTCTGTGACTCGGGGGCCCCCAGCTCTTCTCTCTGATGGGGGTCTCTGTGACTCGGGGCCCCCAGCTCTTCTCTCTGATGGGGGTCTCTGTGACTCGGGGGCCCCCAGCTCTTCTCTCTGATGGGGGTCTCTGTGACTCGGGGGCCCCCAGCTCTTCTCTCTGATGGGGGTCTCTGTGACTCGGGGCCCCCAGCTCTTCTCTCTGATGGGGGCCTCTGTGACTCGGGGCCCCCGGCTCTTCTCTCTGATGGGGGTCTCTGTGACTCTGGGCCCCCGGCTCTTCTCTCTGATGGGGGTCTCTGTGACTCGGGGCCCCCAGCTCTTCTCTCTGATGGGGGCCTCTGTGACTCGGGGCCCCCAGCTCTTCTCTCTGATGGGGGCCTCTGTGACTCGGGGCCCCCAGCTCTTCTCTCTGATGGGGGCCTCTGTGACTCGGGGCCCCCAGCTCTTCTCTCTGATGGGGGCCTCTGTGACTCGGAGCCCCCGGCTCTTCTCTCTGATGGGGGCCTCTGTGACTCGGGGCCCCCGGCTCTTCTCTCTGATGGGGGCCTCTGTGACTCGGAGCCCCCAGCTCTTCTCTCTGATGGGGGCCTCTGTGACTCGGGGCCCCCAGCTCTTCTCTCTGATGGGGGTCTCTGTGACTCGGGGCCCCCAGCTCTTCTCTCTGATGGGGGCCTCTGTGACTCGGGGCCCCCGGTAGAGTTATCTGTGCACCGTCCCAGGGGGGACGTGACATAAGACAGTGTGGGTTTCATCTGCTGTCACGTGGGTTTGTGTGCACACTGGTTCGACCACCTCACTGCCGTGTCTCGTTCCTTGAAGTTTCCCTGTCAGTATGTGTGTTCATGAGCGGTGTGTGTGCGTTCATGAGTGAAGTGTGTGTGTTGGTAGAAGAGCGCTTTTATCTTGGTGTCTTCAGATCATTCCTGCATGAAAGGTGTGTTGGTAAACAGAACGACACACTCCCCCTCACCACTACCATCACACACACACACACACACACACGCACAAACACACACAGTGCCTCCAGTGATGGCCTCAATTTCCAGTCCCACACATATCAACACAAATCTGCAGACACGTACGTGGAAATGTCAACTCGGATGACTGTGCAGGGCGAGCAGACGGATAAGCCTGCTGGTCTGGCAGAGGCACCTGGCGGGCTCCTCCAGAGTACATCTGGTGGAGTTACCTTCCTATCAGCCAAACGTTACGCCCCGGCTCCTTCAAACGCTCTGGCAGGAGTTACACAACTGACTCGGTGGTGGGTGTCTTTCTCTCAGACCCATTTCTAACAAACGAAGCAAAAATAGCTTATTAACGAACAGGCTGGACTAGGAATGTGGTCCAACGTGTCCTTCGGGTGTGGGGAGATGGCGGCGCGAATTCACGGTTGCGGCGGCCTCACGCGGTACCGGTGTGAGAAGTGTGAGAAGGTGGCGGCGTGAACTTATGTTTGCGGCGGCCTCACCCAGTACCGTCCATGCAGTGTCTTTGTCCATGTCTGCGTCTAAGTGTGTCTTCGTTTGATGGCTGGGAGAGCTGGCTCTGGATCAGCCGGGGGAGCCTGGTCTGCTGCCTCTGGTGGGCCCAGGGACTACGGCCCTGCCTGGCGCTGCACCCAAGGAGGAAACACTGTGGGCGGTCTGACAGGACACAGAAGCAGGGCAGGCTAAGCTAACTGCTAGCCCATGCAGACCGGCAATTCTGATTATACCGAGGGCGGTCTGGCGGCGGCCTCGCCTAGCGTTGACTGTGTCTGGCTGGGAGAACTGGCGCTGGATCGGCCGGGGGACCTTGGTCTGCCGCGCCCTGTGGGCCCGGGGACCACGGCCCTGCCCGGAGCTGCGCCCAAAGAGGAAACACCGAGGGCGGTCTGACAGGATGCGGAAGCGGGGCAGGCTAAGCTAACTGCTAGCCCATGCCGTTCCGATGGTCATCCTGGCGTTCGCTCTCTTGGGCAGTGATTTTATTTATTTATTTATTTTTAATATATGTTGGATGTGTTCTTGTAGTCTGGATATGTGTGTTCTTGCAGTTTGGATATGTGTGTTCTTGTAGTTTGGATATGTGTGTTCTTGTAGTTTGGATATGTGTGTTCTTGTAGTCTGGATATGTTGTTTTCTTGCAGTTTGGATATGTGTGTTCCTGTAGTTTGGATATGTGTGTTATTGCAGTTTGGATATGTGTGTTTTTGCAGTTTGGATATGTGTGTTGTTGCAGTCTGGATGTGTGTGTTATTGCAGTTTGGATGTGTGTGTTCTTGCAGTTTGGATATGTGTGTTATTGCAGTTTGGATGTGTGTGTTCTTGCAGTTTGGATATGTGTGTTCTTGCAGTTTGGATATGTGTGTTATTGTAGTTTGGATATGTGTGTTCTTGCAGTTTGGACATGTGTGTTCTTGCAGTCTGGATATGTGTGTTATTGCAGTTTGGATAAGTGTGTTCTTGCAGTTTGGACATGTGTGTTCTTGCAGTTTGGATATGTGTGTTCTTGTAGTTTGGATATGTGTGTTATTGTAGTTTGGATATGTGTGTTATTGTAGTTTGGATATGTGTGTTCTTGCAGTTTGGATATGTGTGTTCTTGTAGTTTGGATATGTGTGTTCCTGTAGTTTGGATATGTGTGTTCTTGCAGTTTGGATATGTGTGTTCTTGTAGTCTGGCTATGTGTGTTCTTGTAGGTTGGATATGTGTGTTATTGCAGTCTGGATATGTGTGTTCTTGTAGTCTGGCTATGTGTGTTCTTGTAGGTTGGATATGTGTGTTCTTGCAGTTTGGACATGTGTGTTCTTGCAGTTTGGATATGTGTGTTCTTGCAGTTTAGATATGTGTGTTATTGCAGTCTGGATATGTGTGTTCCTGTAGTTTGGATATGTGTGTTCTTGTAGTCTGGATATGTGTGCTCTTGTAGGTTGGATATGTGTGTTATTGCAGTCTGGATATGTGTGTTCTTGTAGTTTGGATATGTGTGTTCTTGTAGTTTGGATATGTGTGTTCTTGTAGTTTGGATATGTGTGTTCTTGCAGTTTGGATATGTGTGTTCTTGTAGTTTGGATATGTGTGTTCTTGTAGTTTGGATATGTGTGTTCTTGCAGTTTGGATATGTGTGTTCTTGCAGTTTGGATATGTGTGTTCTTGCAGTCTGGATATGTGTGTTATTGCAGTTTGGATATGTGTGTTATTGCAGTCTGGATATGTGTGTTATTGCAGTTTGGATATGTGTGTTATTGCAGTTTGGATATGTGTGTTATTGCAGTTTGGATATGTGTGTTATTGTAGTTTGGATATGTGTGTTATTGTAGTTTGGATATGTGTGTTATTGCAGTTTGGATATGTGTGTTCTTGTAGTCTGGCTATGTGTGTTCTTGTAGGTTGGATATGTGTGTTATTGCAGTCTGGATATGTGTGTTCTTGTAGGTTGGATATGTGTGTTATTGCAGTTTGGATATGTATGTTATTGCAGTTTGGATATGTGTGTTATTGTAGTTTGGATATGTGTGTTCTTGCAGTTTGGACATGTGTGTTCTTGCAGTCTGGATATGTGTGTTATTGCAGTTTGGATAAGTGTGTTCTTGCAGTTTGGACATGTGTGTTCTTGCAGTCTGGATATGTGTGTTCTTGTAGGTTGGATATGTGTGTTATTGCAGTCTGGATATGTGTGTTCTTGTAGGTTGGATATGTGTGTTCTTGCAGTCTGGATATGTGTGTTCTTGCAGTCTGGATATGTGTGTTCTTGTAGGTTGGATATGTGTGTTATTGCAGTCTGGATATGTGTGTTCTTGTAGATATTGTCTTTCATTTATCTAACTTCATTCTGCCAACCAGAAGGGGGTCACTCTGACACCCGCCACTTTCTGAGAGCGAACCCTGTCCAGACCCAACTGGTCTCCCTCATGCATTCCCTCCCTGCGGTCCTTCATCTTGTTAGGGTCCCCCTGACAAGTCCCCGGGGGACCCCGGTTGGTCCTCGGACCACATGCTGAGGACCGCTGCTCTTACTGGTGATTGAAGTCACCCCTTTTAACCACGGTGACAGGGGGCCCAATGGACTCTGTCGGTCTGCGGGTTTCAAACTGAGGGACCGCGTCCACAAAGAATAGCATGAAGATAAAAATACCCACGGGACTCTGGAGCTGGGGGATGATGACGTGTGTGTGTGTGTGTGTACATATTGCTATACATGTGAGGCCTGACCCCTGACAGACCTATTAAACTATTGAAAATGACTTTCTGAAGGAGTGACTGTAGCTCAGCCATGTGACCCAGAGTATGTCCGATCTTGGATGCATTGGTTCCTGAAGGCACCACCGCCCCCCCCCTTTTTCTCCCCAATTGTGTTCGGCCAATTACCCCACTCTTCCGAGCCGTCCCGGCCAGAGGCAAAGCTTCTGAACAGGCAAGCCAGCCAACTGCTTGGAGCCTCAGGCAGTGACCGCAACCCCCTCCGCCTTAAACAACCAATGCACGATTTGCAATGACATGACGTCGCAGTAGGAAACCTCCCTTGTAGGGGCCCCATGTCATCCGCGTTGCGCGTGCATACATAACGGCGATGAACATACATAATGGCGATGAACATACATAATGGCGATGAACGCTGGTTGGGGGGCCCCTCCTGAGAATTTTCGCCCTAGGGCCCCAACAGAGCGTGGCGTCGCCACTGGTCCCGGTCGCTGCTCCGCCCCCTCTGCCGATCCGGGGAGGGCTGCAGACTACCACGTCTCCTCCCATACATGTGGAGTCACCAGCCGAGAGGTGAGGAGTCTCACCAGGGTTACATAGCGTGTGGGAGGATCACGCTGTTCCCCCCCTCCCCCCGAGCAGTTGCCTCGACCGACCAGAGGTGGCGCTAGTGCAGCGACCAGAACACATACCCACATCTGGTTTCCCACCCACAGACACGTCCAGTTGTGTCTGTGGGGACGCCCGACCAAGCCGGGGGTAACACGGGGATTCGAACTGGCGATCCCCGTGTTGGTAGACGACGGAATAGACCGCCACGCTACCCGGGCGGGCGCCCCCTCTGTTAGGAGTATTACTGCCATTATTCTGCCCTGATAGTATCTGGGTCTCAGAAATCCCAACAGCTACAGTTCCCAAGCTCGGCGGATAGGTTGGAAGTCGCAGCCACTACTCAGACCCAAAAACCAAAACTGATCGATCAGGTGGTGACGCAATAACAGCAAACGTCATGTTTTAGTGTATATCTTTTGAATAAGTCTCAGAGGCAAAATTCCTTCTTTTCTTTTTTCTTTTACTGGGTTTTGTGGGTCCAGACCAATCTAATGACGTCAAGCCCATTCCAGCGTTGGGATTTTTGTCCAAATCTGGTTTTTTCCTGCAAATTTTGAGCCATCGTCACCAAATTCGGTTTCTGGACCAAGCTGTAAGACGTGAACTCTTCTGGTTTGTGATATTCCATAGGGTTTCATTATACAAGCCAATCACATTTGATCAAAATAGCTAATTAAAAAAACAAAATCGAACGCGTTGAGATATCGACCTGACATCTCAGACGCACGATCAGGAGTTTTAACGAGGTTTACTGCAATGCAGTTAACCTCGTTAAAACTCTAGGGGGCGCCACAAATTCTAAAAGTTTATGTCTCGTAGTCAGCTGCACGAGTTCGTGTGGAAGGCGGTTTGCACAGTCTCGGGTCGGGACTCAGTCGACGCGTGACGTTTTTAACTGGCTGATTAAAGTGGGCGTGGCTTATTACAACAAATCTAAAATTCTCAACATTTCACATTCCAAGCTTCAGAAAGGAGAAACAACAACCCCGGCATGCTGCAGTAGGGGTCCCTAACTACAGACCTCTACAAGACGGTCTTCCTGGCTGAACCTTGGCTACAGCTCCATTTGGACTCTCCGGTACCACAGTATTGGACTTGATCTGTTCGTGTGTCAGCTTTTACACAAGTTTTGGTCCCATTGGACTTGTGCTGGACTCGCCCCCTTAAAGACTAGGACTTGACGCATTCTCAGCCCTCTACAGACCTGGTCTTGGGTGGTCTTGACTACAAGGCCGTGGCTTTGTATGTGTTCATAGAGGCTGTTTGTGTGTGTGTGTGTTCGATGTTCACCACAGATATTCCAGTTATTCTGTGTTGCGGCACAATGTGCACGTTGGTCAACAAAGTGGTTCTGGTTCTGGTGCGTCAGACTGTGCAGGTGAAAGTCCTGAAGCAAGAGGACCTTAACGTCCCCCCCCCACACACACACACACACACACACGTTGACACGATTTAAAAACGTTGCACGTTGAAATCACGCAAACACACGGAAGTGCCGCCGTTGGCCCGAGAGGAATCCGGCTGCGGAGGCTCGCTGGCGTTTCGGGTTTTCTGGTCTGCACAGCGGAAGTCCGCCAACGGGCGAACGTCGCCGTGCGTGGAGGTGATCGGTTATTCGGCCACGGGGGGGGGGGCGTGAAGATGGGCAACTGGGCAAAGCGGGGTGGATGTTTGCCTCCCTTGCGGGCCCACCAGTACGTGTTCTGGCGTGGCGCTGCTCGGGGTTTCCCGGGGTCACCGGGTTCACTTGCTATATGTGCTGCTGTTGGTGCTGGCAGCAGCCGGCGCAAAGGGAAGTGAGGAACTGTTAGCGCCCAGCCCTGTCACTCCCACATCCCATCACCACGCACACACACACACACACACGCACACACACACACACACGCACGCACACACATACACGCACACACGCACACACATACACGCACACACACACGCACACTTTGCATGCACACAATCACCATCAGTCCCAAGGGGTCTCTCTTGCAGCGGTGTGTGTGTGTGTGTCTGTGTGTGTCTGTGTGTGTGTGTGTTTGCCATGTGGGGTGCGCGTGGGGGGTGTTCCTTCCCTTTTGCCTGGACAAACATTTCCTGTCTGTAAACACTGGAGAGCCAGGGACACCGCAGCTTCCTGACCTGCACACACACACGCCCACACACACGCGCACACACACACACACACACACACACACGCACACACACACACACATGCGCGGCTCACTGGCTCACTTTCTCTGACTTTCTCTTCAGCCAGATGACTCCAGACATAATTCACACGCACGCACACACGAGACCACAACACACACAGACACACAACACTCTGCCTTTCTCCGTTGCTGACACATATCTTGCTTAATTTTCCCCTCAAGCACTTGAAGAGACGCACGTACACGCGCACGTGCGCGCACATACACACACATACACACACACACACACACACACACACACACACACACACACACGGTACAGCTGAGCCTTCCCATCAGTTCAACGCTGAAATGAGAGAGAGAGAGGGGGGGGGAGAGAGAGAGAGAGAGAGAGAGAGAGAGAGAGAGAGAGAGAGAGAGAGAGAGGGAGAGAGAGAGAGAGAGAGAGAGAGGGAGAGAGAGAGAGAGAGAGGGAGGGAGAGAGAGAGAGAGAGAGAGAGAGAGAGGGAGGGAGAGAGAGAGGGGGAGGGAGCGAGAGAGAGAGAGAGAGAGAGAGAGAGAGAGAGAGAGAGAGAGAGAGAGAGAGGGAGGGAGGGAGAGAGAGAGAGAGAGAGAGAGAGAGAGAGAGGGAGAGAGAGAGAGAGAGAGAGAGAGAGAGAGGGAGGGAGAGAGAGACGGAGAGGGAGAGACAGAGAGAGAGAGAGAGAGGGAGAGAGAGGGAGCAATAGATCTACACAGAGTCAGAACTCTGGTTCGGTTCTTGGACCGTAGGAGTTTGGAGACCGGAGAAAATCAACCAGTTTGACTTTGATGGTTTTCAACGTGGTAGAGCTGCTGGTGTAGGAGACTCAATCTTATCCACATACTGTGTGTGTGTGTGTGTGTGTGTGTGTGTGTGTGTGTGTGTTGTATGCGTGTGTGTGTGCCAGGAATGAGTGGGATATTGACTTGCTGATCCGCCTCACCGGGATCTAAAGAAACAACATCGGAATGTCACTCGGACTGGACAAGTGCGGTCGGATTTGTGGCGAAAGGCGGACAGGCTGAAGGGGAGGGATTACCAGATGGCAGGATAACAGACAGACAGGACAGGTACAAGCACCTGGGTATTCCACAGGCAAATGGAAACCACGAGGAGGCAGCAAGGAGGTCAGCTACAACCAAATACCTCCAGAGAGTGAGGCGGGTCCAGAGGAGCCAGCTCAACGGGAAGAATAAGATCCAAAGCCATCAACACATATGCCCTACCAGTCATCAGATACCCAGCTGGAATAATAAGCTGGCCGAAGGAGGAGGTAAAGGCCACAGATATCAGGACACAGGAACTCCTCACAATGCACGGAGGGTTCCACCCAAAGTCCAGCAGCCTGAGACTGTACAGTAAGGGAAAAGATGGGGGCCGAGCGTTGGTGGGTGTGAGAGCCACTATCCAGGGTGAAACAAGGAACATCCACGAGTACATCAAGAGGGTCCCCCAGGATGAGCTGATGAGTGAGTGCCTCAGGCAGCAGAAGACAGAGAGTTCAGAGGAGGAAGAAGAGGAGGTATCATGGAAGACCAAACTCCTCCATGGGATGTACCATCGGCAGATAGAAGACGTAGCTGATATCAAGAAATCCTACGAGTGGCTAGAAAAGGCTGGACTGAAGGACAGCACAGAGGCTCTGATCATAGCGGCACAAGAACAGGCACTTGGCGCCCGATCGGTTGAGGCAGGGGTCTAGCACACCAGACAAGACCCAAGATGTAGGCTGTGCAAAGGCATCCCTGAAACAGTCCAGCACTTAGTAGCAGGGTGTAAAATGCTAGCTGGGAGAACGTACACTGAAAGGTATAACCAAGAGGCTGGGATAGTGTACAGGAACATCTGTACTGAATACCGACTGGAAGTCCCCAAGTCCAAATGGGAGACACCGCCAAAGGTGGTTGAGAATGGCAGAGCTAAGATCCTGTGGGACTTCAAGTTCCAGACTGACAAGCAGGTGCTGGCTAACCAACCAGACACTGTGGTGGTCAACAGGGAACAGAAGACAGCAGTCGGGATCGGTGTAGCGATCCCGAGTGATGGCAACGTCAGGGAGAAAGAGCACGAGAAGGTAGAGGAATACCAAGGTCTGAGGGAAGAGCTAGGTCGGATGTGGAAGGTGAAATCCACAGTAGTCTCGGTGGTAATAGGAGCACTAGGAGCTGTGACCCCCAAACTGGGAGAGTGTCTCCAGCAGATCCCAGGAACAACATCTGAGGTCTCTGTCCAGAAGAGTGCGGTCCTAGGAACAGCTAAGATACTGTGCAGAACCACCGAAGTCCCGGGCCTCTGGTAGAGGACCCAAGCTTGAGGAAGAAACACCACCCAAAATAGGGTGAGAGGGAGATTTCATGTGTGTGTGTGAGTGTGTGGACCTAGTAGCTTGTCAATCAGGGGCAAACTTCGTTAGTGTTTTCTAGGCATATACCATAACGCCGTGGTCCACCGTTGACGTGAACTCGGTAGACAGTTCGCGGTCTCGTAGAGACATGGATGACGTCAGATCTTTTGAATTTGTTTTCGTGTCCTTCTATCCTCGTTGCACTGAGCATCCCGCTAGGTCGAGTTCCTGGTACGAGCAAATTCACTAAAAAACTGACCTCTTGAACTTGAAATGAGAGGTTTTACGTTGAACCAGTGCGAGTCGGGGCTTCGGTGGCTGGAGGTTCGGTCACGTCATCCTCCGGGTTCAGGCTCATGCATGTGGAGTGGCCACGCAACCTCCTGACAACCTGGCTGACGAAGGCCGGTGAATGAGGGAGAGGCATGACCTCGATCGGGTAGGCTCTGTCGCCATCCATCACTTGTTCACCATCTCCTTTCCTCCTTCTCATTCGTTGGCGGGCTTTCTCTTCCCCCCCTCCCCCTCCCTCCCTCTCTCCCTCTCTCTCTCGCTGCCTCTTTTCAACGTTTCTGAGCCAATAGTTAGCCAATTATTTGGCGCAAGCAGAGCAGAAGGGTTAATCCTTGCCCATTGAAAAGGAACACATGCACACACACACGCACACACAACACACACACACACACACACACACACACACACACACACACACACACACACACACACACTGCAACTGTAGCCTCAAGAGGATTGTCCTCACAACACATTATGTGAAAATCATTGAAGGACGCCATGCCCATGGAGCCCTGCCTAATCTGTTTCTCTCACTCACTTTCTCTCTCTCTCTCTCGCTCTCTCTCTCACTCACTCGCTCGCTCTCCCTCTCTGTCTCTCTTTTTCTCTCTCTCGCTCTCTCTCAGTCTCTCGCTCACTCGTTCTCTCTCTCTCGCTCGCCCTCTCTGGAATTGGCATGGCGGCTGACACACAGGGGAGATCAGTCTTAGATATTGATATCCGTGTTACTGTTTTAACCTGTGGGTTCATTAGTTCACCGCGTAGTATCACATCAGATTAATCACACTCGCACACATTAACATGCATGCAAATGCATCACGCACGCGCGCGCACACGTGGGTGCATACACATACAGACCAGCACGTTTCATTTGTGATTTTTTGATGACGTGGTTGTGCCACGCGCCTCTATAGAGGAGCAACGTGGCGGTGGTCATTCCTAGCCTGCTGATCCTGGACCGTTACACCAGAGCCTTCGGTCCGTGCGCCGCTAGCCCTGCCACTAGCCCTGCTGCTAGCTCTGCCTAGCCCTGCTGTTAGCCCTGCCTAGCCCTGCTGTTAGCCCTGCTGCTGCACGGCCGCTAGCCCTGCCACCAGCCCTGCCGCTGCACTGCCTAGCCCTGCTGCTAGCCCTGCCACTAGCTGTGCCGCTAGCCCTGCCACTAGCCCTGCCGCTAGCCCTGCCACTAGCCCTGCTGCTAGCTCTGCTGCTGCACTACCGCTAGCCCTGCCGCTGCCCGGCCGCTAGCCCTACCGCTGCACTGCCTCTAGCCCTGCCGCTAGCCCTGCCACCAGCCCTGCCGCTGCACTGCCTAGCCCTGCTGCTAGCCCTGCCACTAGCTGTGCCGCTAGCCCTGCTGCTAGCCCTGCCACCAGCCCTGCCGCTGCACTGCCTAGCCCTGCTGCTAGCCCTGCCACTAGCTGTGCCGCTAGCCCTGCCACTAGCCCTGCCGCTAGCCCTGCTGCTGCACTACCGCTAGCCCTGCCGATAGCCCTGCCGCTAGCCCTGCCACTAGCCCTGCTGCTAGCTCTGCCTAGCCCTGCTGTTAGCCCTGCCGCTGCACTGCCGCTAGCCCTGCTGCTAGCCCTGCCACTAGCTGTGCCGCTAGCCCTGCCACTAGCCCTGCCGCTAGCCCTGCTGCTGCACTACCGCTAGCCCTGCCGCTGCCCGGCCGCTAGCCCTGCCGCTGCACTGCCGCGTCAGCATCTCAGCTGACCAATGAGCTTCCCCCTCACAGAGCGCGCTCTTGTTTCACCGGGCCCGGCGACTGCTTTTTTGCAGGAGGCTTTCCCAGCAGGCCTCATGAGGGGGCAAGTTGGCATCATGTATGTTGTTTTTGGTCAGGCAGGGGATGTAGGAAAGGATGTTTTTCAGATCCTGGGAAAATGAGCTCTGTGTGTGTGTGTGTGTGTGTGTGTGTGTGTGTGTGTGTGTGTGTGTGTGTGTGTGTGTGTGTGTGTGTGTGTGTGTGTGTGTGTGTGTGTGTGCGCGCACACGCATGGTTGTGTGTGTCAGCGGTACCCATCCCATTAAGCAGCCCATTGAGGAATATAGTGGCTATGAGCAAATAAGGGTATGGTAATGTTGGTTTGTGTGTGTGTGTGTGTGTGTGTGTGTGTGAGTGTGTGTGTGTGTGGAGACAGGTGGTTTCTCTGCGCTGGTGGTCTGCAAATCAAAAGGGGGCATGTCAAAGCAATGCATAGGTGGCAAAAAGGCAAGCGCACATATGCAAGTGCACACACACACACACACACACACACACACACACACACACACACATACTCAAGGCCATTGATAGAAGCACTGAGTCCTTGGCTGGCAAGAGCAGATACAAGTGAAACAGACGATTGGTGAGGATAGATAGTAGCCATTTCATCAGCTACACACACACACACACACACACACACACACACACACACACACACACACACACACACACACACACTGTGGAGAGGTGGTGTTCGTTATTGGAAAGCCATTTGAGTGGTGCCAGTAGTTGGATGGTGGAGATGTGTGCTTATTAAATATGAGATGTAAGACACTCAGATATAAAATTAATTAATTAATTAATTAGTTTGTGAATCCACTGGTCACTTTACCCCACACTTTACTACACCACACTACACTATATTACGCTATACTACACTACACTATACTGCACTACACTATACTACACTACACTATACTGCACTACACTATACTAGCTACACTATACTATACTACATTACACTACACTCTACTACACTACACTAGACTACACTACACTATACTGTACTACACTATACTACACTATACTTCACTACACTAGACTACACTACACTATACTGTACTACACTATACTACACTATACTACACTACACTACACTACACTATGTATGCTAAATGCTGTACTATCGTATACTGTTCTATACTATAGTTTACTATATTGTGCTGTAGTGTGCTGTACTGTAGTATAGTAGAGTGCAATGTAAAGTACTGTATTGTAATAGAGTAAGTAATATGCACTGTAGTATCGTAGAGTTTACTGTAATGGAATATAGTAGGTAAGATGTACTGTCATATAGTAGAGTGTATTCTAATGTAATATAGTAAGTAATATGTACTGCAGTATTGCAGAGTGTATTGCAGTGTAATATAGTATTATGTACAGTAGTATAGTAGAGTGTATTGTAGTGTAATATAGTAAGTAATATGTACTGTAGTATAGTAGAGTGTAATGTAGCATAATATAGTACATAATCTGTACTTAGTATAGTAGAGTGTATTTGTATTATGATGTAATATAGTGAGTAATATGTACTGTAGTATAGAGTGTATTGTAGTGTAATATAGTAAATAATATGTCGGTATTATAGTAGAGTGTATTGTAGTGTAATATAGTAAGTAATGTGTACTGTAGTATAGTAGAGTGTACTGTAGTGTAATATAGTAAGTAATGTGTACTGTCGTATAGTAGAGTGTACTGTGGTGTAATATAGTAAGTAATGTGTACAACATCGTCGTGTCGTG
>JAJHIY020001213.1:2500-27500 GCA_022114975.2 Lampris megalopsis
TACAATGGATTTTTACTGGGCTGTGAAAGCGACTAAAACCATTTGGGGGCCGTGTGAAGTTTTCAGTTCTGAGTAGCAAAAGAAAACATCAAAGTTGGACGATGGAGACGCTCACAAGGCGGTGGTGATGAATTAAAGTGAGCCGAGAGATCCTTTGTGATGGCTTGACGTAAAGCCTTGAACCCCTCCTCCGGGCGAAGGTTCTCGAAAGGCCGTTTCAGACCCCTCCTCAGTTTCACTTCGGCGATACCAAAGCCTAATGAAACACGCCTGCTGTCCAACCCGTTGTTGTTCTTAAACGTCCGTAAAACTTCACGGCTCTCTAAAAAACCCAACATCGGCTCACTGGCTCTGAAATATTAAACACGTGTTGTGTTCTGGCGATTGAGTTTCTCAAAGATTTGCGGGCGAGATAAAGCTCGAGCACTGACGACGAATTGGACTCGAAGCGGAGGCCTCGCCCGGTTTCTTTGCACGGAGCCGGGCGTGCGTATCGCTCATCGTTTCCTCATTCTTCGGCGATGTGATATCAACGCGGTTTTCTAATAGCTACCCCGTGAGTACAATGGATTCAGATTAATAGAAAATCCCACGCATCATTTTCAAATCTACCACCGGCTTCAATCATCAGATCCAGTTCACGCGTTTGTATTCTCTTTGTTGATGTTCCAGCATGTCTGCAGGCTGGACCAAGTTTGATTAGAGACTTTTTGACTTGAAATCAGATCAGCTGCCAAGCTGAGCTTTACTCCAGATTTCATTAAACCAGGGCAGCAGTGCAGATCAATCAGAATTTCCTTTTAATGTGCCAGTTTCAGTTGGCCGGTCAGTTAAGTAGCCGCGGGGCATGACAGTCAGTTAGCCGACTTGTTTACACGTCTGCACGTGAAAAATTAAGGCATTAAGGGCTTTGGACTTGTTGCCTTGTTGCTTGCCGTCACGTTCTTTATTATTTTTGATTAAGGGGGCCGCGGGCTGCGGAGCAACATAAAGAGTCGAGCGCAATGTTTTTTAGACGGCTTTCGTGAATTACCTAAATTAAGCGCTAATGAAATCTGTTTTTCAGACTCGTGTCGGCTTCGGCAGTTAGCCGTGCGCCTGGCAAATGTCATTACTGCCAGCTCTGAACTGTGATGGCTGACGATGCCAGACTTGACGCTCGGCATAAACAACGCTTTGTTTAGCCAAGGCGCAGAAATTATGAATGTTTTTCATGCTAGCCTTGGTGCAGAGGTATTACCAATTACTGGTAATTATCATTAGCTTGCTATCTTTAGTGCAAAAGGCCAGAATGGTTGTCATACAGTGCACACCATACTATAGACAAAATACCCCCCCCACCATCATCATCATCATCATCATCATCCTTACCACCCCACACTTTGGGTAGCGTGGCGGTCTATTCCGTTGCCTACCAACACGGGGATCAGCGGTTCGAATCCCCGTGTTGCCTCCGGCTTGGTCGGGCGTCCCTACAGACACAATGGGCCGTGTCTGCAGGTGGGAAGCCGGATGTGGGTATGTGTCCTGGTTGCTGCACTAGCGCCCTCCTTTGGCTGGTCAGGGCACCTGTTCAGGGGGGGGAACAGGGATGAATAGCGTGATCCTCCCACGTGCTACGTCCCCCTGGGGAAACTCCTCACTGTCAGGTGAAAAGCAGCGGCTGGTGACTCCACATGTATGGGAGGAGGCGGCTCGGGTAAAAGGGCAATTGGCCAAGTACAACTGGGGAGAGAAAGGGGGGGGGGATACATGCAATATCCGAATGAATCAATTGTCGTCCTGCATCGTGAGACCTTATTAGAAACACTGTTTGGGGAAAAAACCCAAAAACTCCTTTGCCAGCCAGTGACCTGAGTTGCTAAGCTTTACATCATTCATCTGAACTTTGTATTCTGAACCATTTCGCCAAGTGTCACCCTTTCAGGCGACGGTGTTGTGTAGTTTTCTTATCTTGCCACGAGGCTTTTCACTTTAATTACCACTCAGAATCAGAGAGACAGACGCTGTCTTTTGTTGAGGAACGTGACCCAGCCAAGCCAGCTTCCACTTAACTTGTGCGGCGGATGAGAGAAGGCGAGGGGGAAAAGATCAGACGGGGAACTTATCTGAGATTTTGACAAGAAGAGAGACACCTGCAGAGATGATAAGATGATAGATGGCGATAGATGAAAAATGATAGACTTCCTTTCGATGCTAAGTAATATTAGTTGTCCTGGGATGCTACATGGCACATGGGGAGCGGAGCCTTGATGTGCATCCTGACTGGGAAGATAATGAATAATGAACTCGTGTAATTTTTTTTTTCTTTTGCGTGCAACATTTATAAGACGTTCCAGTGATGAATTCTTCCTTTCCTCCACAGTTTTTCCGTCGGCTCACAATCAAATTGTGACAATTCGTCATGTTTGCACTGAAGTTTATGCTAATCTATTCAAGCTGCATCAGTTTTATGTTCAAGTTAATTTCAAGGGGGGTTTTTTTTTGGGCGGGGATCCTCCCCCCTCCCTTTTCTCCCCAGTTGTATCCGGCCAATTACCCAACTCCTCCGAGCTGTTCTGGTCGCTGCTCCACCCCCCTCTGCCGATCCGGGGGAGGGCTGCAGACTACCACATGCCTCCTCCCCCAGTTCTTCCTCCCCCCCGACCGACCAGAGGAGGCGTTAGTGCAGTGACCAGGACACATACCCACATCCGGCTTCCCGCCCGCAGACACGGTCACTTGTGTCTGTAGGGACGCCCAACCAAGCCGGAGGTAACACGGGGACTCAAACCAGCGATCCCCATGTTGGTCGGCAATGCAATAGACCGCTACGCTACCTGGACGTCCTAATTTCAAGTTTTTAATGCAACAATTATGTTTGCAGATGTGAGTATGTAGGGTAATTGGACGGGTATAATTGGAGGAAAAAAAGGGGGGAAAAAACCCCAAAAAATGATGTTTGCCTTCTCCAGTATGGACTAATATGTGGTGCCGCATGGCACTTGAGTCGTGACTACATCTATACTGCACTACACAGATATATATTTATATACGTGCGTACATATATTTATGTACACCTGTTTAGCCTTACTGTAAGCAGTGGCACACAACCAACATTTATTGTATTCAAGGAGCTCAATTGCTCACTTAACAGAGGAGACGGGGACCGCGTCATACTAAATAAGAAGAAAAAACTGAACAATTGAATTAGCCCCCCCAGTCATTTGACTCGGGGGCGTGCGTGTAAACCCATACACAGTTACACACACCAGCTGAATAATTGAACTGCACCTCCGGTTGTTTTGCCTTGGGGTAGGAGGTGTCCAAGACAATTCAAGTGGGGATTGAAGTTTCTTTGCTTATTCAGCATCCCCCCAAAGGTGAGCGCTGTGTTGACAAACCGTGAGATATTATGGCCCCTCGAACCCCCACGAGCCTCCAGCCCCGTCCCTCACCCCTCCACCTCCACCTCCACCTCCACCTCCAAGTGTTTGGTTTACATCACTGCTGAATATATTGCAGTACCTATGCTGTATCTTCAGTCCCCCCCCCCCATATATGGGTTTGCACACAGAGTGGATAACAGTAAGACAAAGCGTTATGTTTTTATTTAAATCACCAACAGATTGTTAGATTGTAATTGCAATGCACCAGAGTACATTTGTGTGTTTATGCATCTGCATATATGTGTGTGCGTGCATGTGTGTGTGTGTGTGTGTGTGCCCGTCATTGTCGGTGGGGGGGGGGGATACTCGTTAAGCTAATGACTCCACCCCCTCTGGGATCATTCTCAACGGGAAACATGCATACAATTATCGCCACCGCCAGCACAACAATACAGATGCCATGGCAACTGTATCCGCGATACAATACCGTAGACACACGGGCCCCCCGGCAACACGGGCGGTTGTACCAATACCCCCGGCACGTCGTGTTTCTTCAACAGCCTTTAAGGCAAAGGCAGCTTACAAATGGATTCAGAGCTGCACACATATCCTTCAGGGCTCGCGTGTCTTCATGAAGAGTGAGGGATGTGTACATGTGTTCTTGCTTACGAGTGTCTGTGTGTGAGTATCTGTGTCTGTGTGTGTGTGTGTGTGTGTGTGTGCGATTCTGATTCCAACTCCCAGTGTCTGGGAGGCCGCCAGTGCTGAGCCGTTGTATGTGACAATAACCGTGTAGGGCTTTTACCAAGAAATTCCGGTTGAACGCTTGCCTACGGGATCTTCTGGCTCACTGAAGCCTGTTTCTTTATACAAAGGATTGACGTGTGCACGGAAGAACCTCTGACACAGCATCAATATGGGTGGAATGACGGGGAGGAGGGGAGGAAGTCAACGTTTTCCAGTGGCTTGGAGACTTCTTAAAAAGGCTCTCGGGGGGGATTTAGGGTGATGCGCGTCTGCTCAGCGGTCTCTCTCTCGAGGACGCCTTGTGACTGTAACGTCGCACCCGCCCTGTCACATCAGACACCGAGGAATGTCTGGACACAACGAGCCGGAGCTTGCAAAGTTCCTGTTTTAATCCCTGCTGCAGCCATGCCATATTCACGAGACCACTGTAAAAGGCCGAGTGGAATAGCACACAACAGCATTGGGAACTAAGTGTTTTAATCAAGTTCTCCACCCAAGTATGAAATGTTGTTAAATGACTCCATATAAATAGAAAAAGGGGGAAATAAATAAATAATTACTCAACTCCGTAACATCAAACTCCTCCAGTTCCTTGTTACCACGACGGGAATGTTCAGCAAATAAAAGTAAATCAGAAGCGAGAGAAGCTGATGACTATAAATGCATAACTGCTATCTTAACCGCCGCTGGTTTGATTTCTCCTTCCACCCCCTTCACGCAGGCTGACAAGCAAGGAGCTGCACATAACATTTAACGACAGCGTGCGTTAATCTGCAACAAACTAGCACTTTGTCTATGTGCCCTCAACCTTATTCCATTGAACTTACCTAAACGTAGCCTAACCTACCTTAACCTGACTTCACCTCAACCTCTACCTAACCTTAACCCAACACTTACCTTAACCTACCCTCAGCCAGTAGCTAACCTATTCAGTAGCTAACCTAGCTATTTACATTTGGGGGGATATCTTAAAGCATCTTGACATTGTGAAATTTAGTGACCAAGTACTCAATCTTGAGAAGGTATAATTAGTAATGAATAGAGTAAGACAGCTAGTTAGTAGTTCTCATAATTGATTACCACGTACTTTGCACTAGATTGTTACGCTACATCTATAGTCATGTTTCGGAGGTGAACAAAAGTGGACAAAGTCGCTCATCTCCTCCTCTACTGTGACTTTGAACAGGTTCGTTTTCTTCCTACCACTTTAGAAAATGTTCCCTCAAGTCTGTGCCTTAAATAAGCAGCATATAGTATGTGGTAGCTTGCAGTAGAGATTCAGCATTCACTAAATTTGGGTGTCGTTACCAGAGTATTTCTTTACACGGCTAGCTGCCAGACAATAAAGCAAAGTAACTTGACTTTCTTCCTTTTCCACACTTAGGCCCTTTCACTCCTACCTCGTTTGGTCCAGACTTTCGGACTTTTCAGTTTGAATCGAACCAAAATTACAGGTGTGAAACATCCCCCGGACCAAACAGCCGGACCTTGGGCCGATAAAAAGAGGTGGTCTCGGTCAGAATAAAACTGAACCATGGTTCGGTTTGTTTCTAGTGTGAATACTTTTTTTGGACGGTTTGAACTTTCGGACCAATTACAGGACGTTCCGGCAGGCTATCGTCAGTACCGGGAAAAGGAAAAATAAACTGCAGTAGCACATGGACAGAGGAGTAGACCGAGATTTTAATTTTAATGTGGTCCAATGACATTATAAAAATCCAACTGGAAAAATGTCATAAAAATGCCGAGACTTTCCAGGTATTTTTGCTGGTAGTAATGTCATAATAATATTATTATAATATTGATGTTAATATTATTAATAATATTATACAACATCTGAAATCCTCCTCCTGCTGGCTCGATATTCTGCTAACTAGCTTTTTCAAGAATGTTTCTAATTGCATGACCTGAGATCTTCTACAAATTGTCAACACGTCTCTTCTCTCAGGTGTCTTCCCACAATCCCTTCAAACTGCAGTCATCAGGCCACTCTTAAGAAAGAATAATCTCGACACTTCACTCATGAACAATTATAGGCCTGTATCTAACCTCCAGTTTATAAAAGAATATTGAAAAAGCCGTTTCCAGCAGCCAAAAAATTTCTTGGCACTAAACTATTTTGAGGTCTTTCGGTCAGAATTAAACCACACCACAGCACTGAGACTGCTCTTGTTAAGGTCTTCAATGACATCCACTTAAACATAGACAGTGGCAGAATCTCAGTCCTGGTATTCTTGGATCTCAGTGCTGCATTTGATACAGTCGACTACAACATATTACTAGACCAATTGAAAAACTGGGTGGGACTTTCTGGCATAGCACTAAACTGGTTTGAATCCTACTTAAAGGACAGGGAGTACTTTGTGTCTATAGGTAATTACAAATCTGAGCGGACAAAAATGACCTGTGGTGTTCCCCAAGGTTCCATTCTGGGGCCGCTCCTGTTTAATGTCTATACGCTCCCACTAGTTCAGATTATGGAAGACAACAAAATATACTACCATAATTATGCAGATGACACGCAGATTTACATAACCATATCAGCGGGGGACTATAATCCTTACAAGCACTGAGTAAGTGAATTGAACAAATCGATGATTGGATGTCTCAGAATTTTCTTCAATTAAACAAAGATAAAACTAAAGTAATTGTATTTGGAGCCAAGAAAGAATGATTAAAAGTCAGTGCTAAGCTACCATCGGTAATCTTAAAAACCACAAACCAGAAATCAGAAATCTTGGTGTAGTCATGGACTCAGACCTGAATTTTTATGGCCAGGAACATGTCTAGAATTAAAGGATTTATGTCTCAGCAGAATTTGGAAAAATTTGTCCATAGATTTATCTTCAGTCGACTTGACAACTGTAACGGCATCTTTACAGGTCTCTCTCAAAAAATGTATCAAACAGCTGCAGATTATTCAGAGCACTGCTGCTCGAGTCTTTACTAAGACCAAAAAAGTAGCTCGCATCACTCCATTTCTGAGGTCTTCTGGCTTCCTGTCTGTCAAAGAATTGATTTTAATATACTGCTCTTGGTTTTATAAAGCACTGAATGGTTTAGGGCCAAAATACATTTCTGGTCTACTGCTACACTATGAGCATCCAGACCTCTCATCATCAGGGACAGGTCTGCTTTCTGTCCCCAGAGTCCAAACTAAACATGGAGAGGTAGCTTTCAGTTTTTATGCACCACATATCTGGAACAAACTCCCATAAAACTGCAGGTCTGCTGCAGCTTTGTTCTTTTAAATCAAGGCTGTAGACTTTCCTGTTTGCCGCTGCCTTTTATCAAATAAAATTTGAAGCTTTTGATTATCATCTTATACAGCATTGTAACTTTTACTCTATCTTTTTATTTGTTTTTAAATGTTTTTTTATCGCCTTATGTTGCTTGTGCATTTTGTCTTAATGCATTTTATGTTTTATGCAAAGCACTTTGAGTAGCCTTGTTGCTGAAATATGCTATACAAATAACTTTGCCTTGCCTTGCATAAAGATAGCATCTAATAATTCAGCTGCCTCGCAGTGTAGCGTATTAATGCTTGTGATTAGGAGACTGTGGCTGTAAAGTGTGGTTGGTAGACATACATACCAAGATGCCCATGTAAAGACCTACACATGCACTCAACTTTGGATATTATTTTACACACACACACGCCCCCATGCATGTACTTGAGAGACCAGTCCTGCTTAATGGCCGCTTCTTTCAACTCCTCAAAACTGCGATAAGTGACTTTTAATTAAGAGAATATTGAGAATTGTTATAAATTATTTTAATGACCTGCAAATGGTTCCCCTAAAGAGAAATACATCAGAGCCTTTTTCCATGGAGAGAGAGAGGGGGCAGGGGGGGGGTATACACTGGTGACTTCACCAGGGGAAGGGGAGAGAGTCTCTACTGGCTGGGACCTCGTACACACTTGCTGCATTATCCGGCCTGCCTGTCTCCTCTTCTGTTTGTGCACTTGTCTTTCTAGCTGACTGTCTGTGTGTCTCAGTGACAGACCCCTGTGCCAGCTTATTTATTAAATACAACTCTCCTCACTCCCGCCGGTCCATCTGTCCTTCCTGTGATCTATAAGTCCACCTGTCTCTCTGTCCTTCAGCTCTCCTGTCCTGCAGCCTGTCTGCATGTCTGACTGTCTGTCTGCCTGCCCACGGCCTTCTACCTGTCAAGGTTACATGACCGTCCAGCCAATAGAAATGATCTATATGTCTCTCGTTTTTTAAATTCATAAAGTCATGCTTATCCTTTTCTGAGTGGGTATAATAACGTGTTTCTCTTTCTGTTTTATTCAGTTCTCTTCTCTTCTCTTCTATTCTATTATTCTAATTTTTCAAACGCACAATTGCAGTATTTCGGTATCGTGATATAGCTATTGTTGCGATATCGTTAAAAAGGGTATCAAGTCATTAGCTAATGTGTATGTCTATCGGGTGTGTGTAATTGTGAAAAAGTGGGTGTAGGTTGATGTGTGTGTGTGTGTGTGTTTATGTGCCAGCCCAACAAGCGAGCAGATTGTGGTGATTCTCAGCCAGCTGGTCTGGCTGTGTGTCTATCTATCACCCCCTCCAACGCACAAACACACACTCACATGCACAGGGGGTCATCGCCAGACCAATCAAAACCACTAACGAGGGCGCTTCAGCCAATGAGCACGCCGGATCGCCGCCATTTCCTGTGCCGGCTGACTAATAGCTGCACTTAATGATGCTCATGATCGCTGTAAATAAAGGCATATGGTCTCCTGTTTGAGGGCGAGCCAATGCAAAGTGAATGGAGGCGCTGGTGTGTCATGTTAGCTGGTTAATCCAGCTGGCGATGCTGACGCACCTAGTCGTAGTCTGCTGCATGGGGTTTGTTTTCGCTGTTGCAGGTTTGGCAGGCAAAGAGGCTGGCAAAGGCGAGGCCGCCAGGAGTAAAATCAGGATATTCCCAGTCCCTCTGTGGGATAATTAAGGTGTCACGCTCAAGCCAGGAAATTTATCTCGGGGCAACCGCAACAATACTGCACAACATGTCAAAAAACGCGGAGGTGAGCGTTGCTTTGGCAGCTGGTTCACACGATGCCAACCAGGATGCTGTGTATCCATCCCTCCTAGAAACAAACACAGTCGTCCATATACCTTCGATTATACAGTTCAAAGAGGGGGCAAATCCGACACTCGGTGTTCTGCTCTGAGGCCACTCAGCAGTGTTGGCTGATGTGGTAGATGTAGTAATACCCGCCAACCTCCAGCCACCAGCTCCTAACTGGGAAACACCTCTCCGGCGGTGCCAGAGATCAACCCAGCCCGTCTCTAGTGATTGTTAAGTCTCGCTGCCCTCTCAGCTAACAAGCCACCTGGAGGACTTCAGTGTGGTGTTTCCTTAAGCTCGATCAGAAGGTCGGCTCGTTGCCTCGCTGGGATTGAGAATTTGAGCGCAGCAGTCTACAAATTTGGGAGTCAGGGTGTTTGAGGTCAACCCATCATGGTCCTCCAGCTAAGTGAGAAATGGTGACAACTGGGAATAATGAGAACATGTTTGATGGTGAATATTTTTTAACAAATAATAATGTTTTGATAGGATTCCCTCAGATAAGATTTAACTTTTCAGAGGTTCTTGTGGAGGATGGTGAGGCAAATGCTTGAAAACTCTTTTACAAAGCTTTTTGCCACACTTTTTGTTAACGCAGAGGCGAAATACTACAAAGGATGATAATAATGGTTTACATTTATACAGCGCTTTATCTTGATACCCAAAGAACTTCACAGTGAAGTGGCGAAACTCACCTCAACCACCCACCCGGGTGATGCACGGCAGCCATTTTTGTGCCAGAACACTCACCCCACATTAGCTTGAGGTGGAGGGGGACGAACCATTGAGCCAGTTACCCTGGGGGGGATGATTAGGTGGCCGGATGGAGAGAGCCAGGTTGGGAATTTTAGAAAGGACACCGGGGAACCCCCCTACTCTTTGCGATAAGTGCCATGGGACCTTTAATGGCCACGGTGAGTCAGGACCTGGGTTTAACGTCTCATCTAAAGGACGGCATCTCCTACAGCACAGTGTCCCCATCGCTGCACTGGGATTTGTTTATTAGGACCACAGGGAAGACTGCCCCCTACTGGCTCAACAACATGGCTTCCGGCAGCAACTTATTTTCCCAGGAGGTCTCCCGTCCAAGTACTAGCCAAGCCCACGCCCGCTTAGCTACTGTCCTTCAGCAGGACATATTGGTATGGCTGTTGGCACACGAGACAAATGAGATGCTCATGGTTTCTGTGCATGGAGCAGAGCAGCCATCCATGATTCTTTGAGCAGCACATCAGTGCTGTAGGCCAAACACACCAACCAGCTGCAAACAGAATACAAACTATTCAGCCGCTAGTCTGCAAATACAAATACAGCAGACATACACTTGATTCCTATCAAATTCACCCGAGCAAAATAACTGACTCCATCTTTAACTCCGGCTTGCACGCCGCAGCTCAAATGACAGCGTCTCGCCCCTTTCAGAATTTGCGAGTATTTACTATTCCCTCCAACTTAACTAGTGATTGAGTTTAATCTTCCAATTACTATTTGTTGTCTTGAATTTTGCCTGCAGTACGTGGTCTTTCACATTTGTGTGGTCTTTTCACATTGTCCTTCCATTGTCTTCGTTGTCTGTCTGTCTTTCGGTCTGTTTGTCTCGCAAAGTCTAGCGTTCTGTCAGCCTCTCTTTTTATCGCAGTATTTCCCCGGGACTCATTTTGAACACCAGACAGATGGTTCAAACTGGCACGTTCACTTGGAAGTTGACTGATGTGTATTATGGCTGTAAGGCTGATCATTAGGGCGGTACTTCACTAAATAAGACTGATCTACGGCGCGTGTGTCACATATTCCCAAAATGCCCGCACCTGCCTTGCAGAAGGCGCTGTGGAAGAGATGTTGAGTGTGACTATATCCTGCGAGTGTAAACAGTATTAAATGATGGTGCACTTTCTGTGTAGCTCAGTAGATGACAGAGACATACATTTACTACTGCGTTAACAGTTTCGGGTACTTGGTAAGGTTAACATAGATCTTTAGCAGCATGCATGGAAAATAAGGCCATCAGCATTAAATATTTAAGGAACTGAAGACTATAGCAAAAAAAAAAATCTGTGAAATGTCCCTTTAACAAGCATGGCGGCTCACACGTTTGCATCACTGCATTTCCCTTTTTTTTGGGGGGGGGGATTTCCCCCTTTTTCTCCCCAATCGTATCCGGCCAATTACCCCACTATTCCCGAGCCGTCCCGGTCTCTGCTCCACCCTCTCTGCCAATCCGGGGAGGGCTGCAGACTACCACATGCCTCCTCCCATACACGTGGAGTCGCCAGCCGCTTCTTTTCACCTGACAGTGAGGAGTTTCACCCCAGTTCCCCCTCTCCCCCCTGAACAGGCACCCTCGACCAACCAGAGGAGGTGCTAGTGCAGCGACCAGGACACGTACCCACATCCGGCTTCCCGCCTGCAGACACGGTCAGTTGTGTCTGTAGGGACGCCCGACCAAGCCGTAGGTAACACGGGGATTCGAACTGGCGATCCCCGTGTCGGTAGGCAATAGAATAGACCACTACACTACCCGGACATCCCAGAAATCTTTAAATATTAGAGTAAGTCTGGTGCGCTTGCCAATCAAGCCCGGTTCGCTTGGGCCCCCGTGGACGATGCCGTTCGGGTTCCGGTGCAGACCCAACAGACCACATGGAGACCCCCTGAAAAGATGTGCCTCAGTCTGCTTACGGGTAAACTGGGGTGTATTTATGGAGTGAATTCTACCAGTACCAAGAAACTCAGCACACGGTGCAAAATTGATGACCAAGGTGGATGGCCTGTATAGGCAGCCAGGACAGATTTTTTTGTTGTTGTTGTTGTTGTGAGGTTTCTTGATTCACATAGTCCTAATCAAATCATGGATGTGCTCCCCCTCATTATCTTCACGTCTCTCTGGTTGTCTTACCACCAAACGGCACATACATGAGGATGTGATTCCCGGACAGCAATTTGATTTATTAATCTGTCATCGGAACTGAACGGGCTGCAGCTGAAGGATGAGACGCATCCCTCCGTGGGGGGGGGGGGGGGACCACATTAAGGGGAGAATTGTGTCTCTCCCTCCGACACCCATCAGATAAGTTTGTCTGAGAGGTCATACATCAAAACACCCTAGTGGAAGAAAGAAGACTATATAAACCCTCGGTGGACCAAACTCACAATTCAACATTTGTGGTTTGGGCCCAAGAACTCGACTACGGGGTGTACGTAAACACGGTAAAAGTCAACACGTGTCCAAACATGTGAAGTAATCCTAGTCCGCATGAATGTGCTCCGTGCCCGCTGGCGAGCTGTTCAACCAGAATGCCATTATGGTAATTGCGAGGCTGGGGGGGGGGATCCAGAAATGGGACGGCGTATCCGTTCGGGGTGTGACCGGTAGAACGTCAAATATTTTGCAACGGTGAAATATCCACCGGATAAAGGCGCTCCTGTCTGCCCTGGAGCCCCCTTCAAACCACCCCCTCATTTAATCTAGTCGAGCAGCGAGATGCAAGCAAACCTGTAAAGGAAAGGAGGCTGTCTGCACCGGATGGAGGAGTCTGGGCGGTAATAGCAAAGAAGAAACATTCTCCTTCCCTTGACAACTGGCTGCAAGGTGCCCTTAAACAAGGCACTTAAAACTCAAATACTCCTGCGGAGCTGCTCAGTGGCCAACGGTAGTAAAGTGTGGGTTTTACTGGGTAGTTCCCAGGTGTGTTTGTGTGTGTGAGCGAGAGAGAGAGAGAGAGAGACAGGGTTAAGTCAGGAAGTTAAAAAAAGGAGGCCCATCATGTGGTGTATTGTGGATCACTGTATGTGTATTATATGTGTAGGTGAGTGGCACGGCGGTCCAGGGGTCAGCGCTGTTGCCTCACAGCAAGGAGGTCCTGGGTTCGAACCCCAGGCCGTCCCGGGTCCTCTCTGTGTGGAGTTTGCATGTTCTCCCCCGTTGTCTACGTGGGTTTCCTCCGGGTGCTCCGGTTTCCTCCCACCATCAAAAAGGCATGCATGTTAGGGGTAATACTCCTGCCTGTGCCCCTGAGCAAGGCAATGCAAAGAAGAACCGGAGTTGGTCCCCGGGCGCCGCAGCTGCCCCGCTGCTCCTACACAATAGGACGGGTTAAATGCATAAGACGGATTCCACCGTAACCTGTACAAGGACACAATAAAGTGGCTTTCTTTCGTCTTTCCTACGAGCCGAATCACCCGAGCGGCGCCGTCTTCAGAGAGACCGCCCCCTCATCGGGAGGTCGCTCGTTCAAATCCCGCAGCAGCCACGCGGTGTTGCCTTATCGTCACCGGTCGGGTGAAAACCACTTGGGAAGGGGGAAAATAATCATCCCTATCCCATCCCCCCCATTTTGTAACCGAACGTTACATTTTCACAGGCGTTGTGAAGCGCTTGTCATTTTTCTGTGAACATTGAGGCGTTCACAAGCCTTAACAGGTCTGCATTTGGTTCACGTAGCGAAAAAGAAACTCGCCGCGTTGCTTGCGTCCGACAAATACGGGCGTTCTCGAGCGAGACCGCGAACCCCTACCTACTCCCTCTTAGTGAGGCACTCCGGATTAGCATGTCAGCTAACTGCCTAAGTCGCAAGTCATTTTGTCAACGATTGCCGCTGGGTATTCCCTTCTCACTCACTTCCGCTCTCTACAGGGAGGTCAGAGGTCAGGGTCGGTTGCATTGCAACCATCCTCAGAGCTGTTCAGGAAAAGCCTCCGTGGGTCAGATTTCTGCCGTCGTTGGGGGCCTCGACTGCGGTCTTCCGGTTAAAGGGCGATCGATTTCCTCATGGTATGCCCGCCGCGGCTTTCAGCAGGCCAGAATGTCCTCAAACCCTCCGGTTCTCTCGCACCGTGTATTCAGCACGGCATAATTCATCATCCTCCCGTTATCATAGGTGGTAACCTATCTAACTCGTTTAAATATACTTCTCTGAGCAACACTTGACCCCCGGGGTAGACCCAGAACTCGCTGGAGGGTCTACATCAGGGGTGGCCAACTCCAGGCCTCGAGGGCCGCGGTGTCTGCAGGTATTTCTTGCAGCCATGCACCACACCACCTGATTTAACTGGTTCCTTTCCCTCCTTGGTCCAAGAGGTGAGCTAATTAGTTAAATCAGGTGGTGCAGTGCATGGCTGCAAGAAATACCCGTAGACACTGCGGCCCTCGAGGCCTGGAGTTGGGCACCCCTGGTCTACACGTCCCAATCTAGCCTGGGAAGACCTTGGGATCCCCCAGGAGGAGCTGGAGGCCGTTGCTTGGGAGAGGGACATCTGGGGTGCCCTACTTCCCTCGCCGCCACCGTGACCCGACCCCGGAGAAGCGGCTGATGATGAGACGAGAGATGAGATGAGATGAGATGAGCAAGGCTTTGGAGGAAAGTGCAGGAATGTTAAACTTGGACGTGTTCAGCTCGGCCGGCTTCCAGCACTCGCTCGATCACCCGAACGTCGGACGACCCAGGAAGCGAGCTGATACGCTATTCACGAGGAGAACGACACGCTTCCAAGAGGCGGGCGGAGATCACGTCACCCCAGTCGGATGATTGTCCGTCGTTTTAGCGTCATCCCGTCTGGGTACTCGGAGAACCGACTCCGCCTCGGAGAAATGTCGCCAGCAACAAGTGTTGATTTTGATTTATGCATCCATGCTGAAAGCTGGGGGGCTACCTGGCGGCGGGGGGGAGGGGGTGTGGGGTGAGTTCTCCTTGGTTAAAAGTCAATATACTTTAGTGAAAACATAAATCACGGATTTAGTTTGCGGGAGGGCGGCCTCTGAAAATAACTTGCCAGCGGCTCGGCTGTAATTTGTTCCCCACTTACAAACAAATGAAGGGTTTGATTTGAATAAATAAATAAATAAACAGCTACACCCACTCCAGCACAATGGCCGCCGGCACGAAAGCAAAACCGTCGGTGATTATTTGCAACCCCTCACCTCAGGGCTGCGGCGGAGAGGATATATTAGTTTTCGGAGCGGACACGTCTGTAGGTGGGAAACAGAGAAGTCGGCATCGTCCGTCTGACCCGTCGCTCAAAAACAACAGACGGGCCAAGCAGCCTGCCCCGGGGGGGGGGGTGGTGGCGACAAACTGGAAATATCTTAAAATGTCATTACAGTTATAAAGTGACGTATATCATCAGTCAGGACTCTCTCCCCCCCCCCTCCCCCTGGTTTTGGAAGGGTTTAATACAAAATAATTTTCTAAATTTCATCCCTCTACAAGTTGCCCGTATGAGGCTGATTAGATGAGAAATGAAATGGTGTATTTCGCAGTGTGGCAGATGCAGCCCGGCCGGTTTAATCAAATGCTCCAAGCGTCCGGAGGCGCCGCTGTCTGTCCGCTAGAAGGGGCATTTATTACTTTACGCCATCAGGGCCGCTGCAGTCAGATTAATACGGCCTTGTTAATTGTATTTTTATTCCCCCCCCCCCCCTCCAAAAAAAGTGGACCGGTTTATTGCACGTGCAGGCTACCTTAAGCGAGCCGGCCCTTGACCCGCTGCGGCGCACAGAAGTACTCTGCTGGACCCGATGGTGGACTAAAGCGTGTGTTTCAGAGGAGCGATTTGTACCTTGTTTACAGTTTTCATAACACGGTCATCAGTACTTCCTGAAACGATTTCCTTTGTTTTGGCATGTGTTTCCTGAAAGAGGAGAGGGGGGGGGGAGTGAAACAGAAGACAGAGAGAAAAATATAGAGATACAGCCAGTGATAGAGAGAGAGAGAGACAGAGAGAGAGGGTGCTAGAGAGAGAGAGAGAGAGGGTGATAGAGGTAGAGACAGAGAGAGAGGGTGATAGAGGTAGAGACAGAGAGAGAGAGGGTGATAGAGGTAGAGAGAGAGGGTGATAGAGAGTAGAGACAGAGAGAGAGGGTGATAGAGGTAGAGACAGAGAGAGAGGGTGATAGAGGTAGAGACAGAGAGAGAGGGTGATAGAGAGAGAGAGAGACAGAGAGAGAGGGTGATAGAGAGAGAGAGAGACAGAGAGAGAGGGTGATAGAGGTAGAGACAGAGAGAGAGGGTGATAGAGGTAGAGAGAGAGGGTGATAGAGAGTAGAGACAGAGAGAGAGGGTGATAGAGGTAGAGACAGAGAGAGAGAGGGTGATAGAGGTAGAGAGAGAGGGTGATAGAGAGTAGAGACAGAGAGAGAGGGTGATAGAGGTAGAGACAGAGGGTGATAGAGGTAGAGAGAGAGGGTGATAGAGGTAGAGACAGAGAGAGAGGGTGATAGAGGTAGAGACAGAGAGAGAGGGTGATAGAGGTAGAGAGAGAGGGTGATAGAGGTAGAGACAGAGAGAGAGGGTGATAGAGGTAGAGAGAGAGGGTGATAGAGGTAGAGACAGAGAGAGAGGGTGATAGAGGTAGAGAGAGAGGGTGATAGAGGTAGAGACAGAGAGAGAGGGCGATAGAGGTAGAGACAGAGAGAGAGGGTGATAGAGGTAGAGACAGAGAGAGAGAGGGTGATAGAGGTAGAGAGAGAGGGTGATAGAGAGTAGAGACAGAGAGAGAGGGTGATAGAGGTAGAGACAGAGAGAGAGGGTGATAGAGGTAGAGACAGAGAGAGAGAGGGTGATAGAGGTAGAGAGAGAGGGTGATAGAGAGTAGAGACAGAGAGAGAGGGTGATAGAGGTAGAGACAGAGGGTGATAGAGGTAGAGAGAGAGGGTGATAGAGGTAGAGACAGAGAGAGAGGGTGATAGAGGTAGAGACAGAGAGAGAGGGTGATAGAGGTAGAGAGAGAGGGTGATAGAGGTAGAGACAGAGAGAGAGGGTGATAGAGGTAGAGAAAGAGAGAGGGTGCTAGAGGTAGAGACAGAGAAAGAGGGTGATAGAGGTAGAGAGAGAGGGTGATAGAGAGAGAGACAGAGAGAGAGGGTGATAGAGGTAGAGACAGAGAGAGAGGGTGATAGAGGTAGAGAGAGAGGGTGATAGAGGTAGAGACAGACAGAGGGTGCTAGAGGTAGAGACAGAGATAGAGGGTGATAGAGGTAGAGAGAGAGGGTGATAGAGAGAGAGACAGAGAGAGAGGGTGATAGAGAGAGAGACAGAGAGAGAGGGTGATAGAGAGTAGAGACAGAGAGAGAGGGTGATAGAGGTAGAGACAGAGAGAGAGAATGATAGAGGTAGAGAGAGAGGGTGATAGAGGTAGAGACAGAGAGAGAGGGTGATAGAGAGTAGAGACAGAGAGAGAGGGTGATAGAGAGTAGAGACTGACAGATTGATAGAGTGTTAGAAAGATACAGGGGACAGAGTGACAAGAGATAAAGAGAGAGAGAGAGAGACAGAGTGAGTGATAGAGAGAGGTAGAGACAGAGAGAGAGGGTGATAGAGAGTACAGACTGACAGACAGTGATAGAGTGATAGAAAGATACAGGGGACAGAGTGATTGAGAGAGAGAGCGAGTGATAGAGAGAGAGAGAGAGAGAGAGCGAGTGATAGAGAGAGAGAGAGTGATAGAGAGGTAGAGACTGACAGAGAGAGAGAGATTGTTAGAGAGTGAGAGAGAGAGAGACATAGAGAGAGAGAGAATGATAGAGAGGTAGAGACTGACAGAGAGAGAGAGATTGTTAGAGAGTGAGAGGGAGAGGAGAGAGAGAGAGAGAGAGAGAGAGAGAGGCATAGAGAGAGAGAGAGTGATAGAGAGGTAGAGACTGACAGAGAGAGAGAGATTGTTAGAGAGTGAGAGAGGGAGAGTGATAGAGAGGTAGAGACTGACAGAGAGAGATTGTTAGAGAGTGAGAGAGAGAGAGACGTAGAGAGAGAGAGAGTGATAGAGAGGTAGAGACTGACAGAGAGAGAGAGATTGTTAGAGAGTGAGAGAGGGAGAGGAGAGAGAGAGAGAGTGATAGAGAGGTAGAGACTGACAGAGAGAGAGAGATAGAGAGAGAGAGAGAGAGAGAGAGAGAGAGAGAGAGAGAGAGTCATAGAGAGGTAGAGACTGACAGAGAGAGAGAGATAGAGAGAGTCATAGAGACTGACAGAGAGAGAGAGATTGTTAGAGAGTGAGAGAGAGAGAGAGAGAGAGAGAGTGAGAGAGAGAGCAGACTGCCGGAGCGCCGCGAGGAGGAGGCGTCTGTCCAAAGGAAGCCGCGCGCTCTCAGCACGGCGATTCGAGGGAGCGCTCGTGCGTCTGCACCGGCTTCGGAGGGACGACCGAGAAGTGAAACAAAACCGGAAGACAGACACGGTCACCCGGCCGGAAACACCGCGTCCCCCTGCCCGGACCCGGACCCGGACGCGGACGCGGACAGCGATAGGAGCCTCGTTATTAAAGGCGTATTGGAAAGCCAGCGGACTCCGTTACTTTCCCATTATGCACCTGTTCGCGTGAGCGGCTGTGGACAGTCTGCCCTCGCGGCGCGGCTGTGGACAGTCTGCCCTCGTGAGCGGGTTGTGGACAGTCTGCCCTCGTGAGCAGCTGTGGACAGTCTGCCCTCGCGAGCGGGTTGTGGACAGTCTGCCCTCGTGAGCGGGTTGTGGACAGTCTGCCCTCGTGAGCGGGTTGTGGACAGTCTGCCCTCGCGGCGCGGGTTGTGGACAGTCTACCCTCGCGGCGCGGCTGTGGACAGTCTGCCCTCGCGGCGCCGGGGGGGGGATTAACGGCGCAACCAAACTGCGGAGTCGTTGGCATGGGACGTTTCAGGTAAGACTGCGGGTCCCGGTGGGAGATCCGGGGCTAGAAAAGACGCGGGGGGAGGGGGAGGGGAGGGGGGGATTACTGACGCCTCGGAGTTGTGCGCGATGTGTCGGAGCGTGCCGTTCTACTTGACACGCCTGTCTGTCGTCAAGCAGCGTGCCGCCTTATCCTGACAGCCGCCCACCTCCGCCCGCAGCACGCGCGGCGCGCGTGTGGTCTGGAAGGCTCGACAACGTGCGGGAGGCGTTAAGGGTTTAGAGGGGACTTCCGTCAGTATGGCGGCGTGTTTCTCATAGTCGCCGCGTTGCCGGTGACTTTAACGTCTCGTGTCGGGGGAGAACAACTGTCTCCGAGAAGGGGGGGAGAAAAGGGGGGAGAGGGAGAGGGGGGGAGAGCCCTAGCAACTGGGGACCTCCGGTTTCCGGTGGGTGTGTGCGTGTCCTCGTGCACCAACAACACCAATTGTTGTTGTTGTTGTTGCTGCTGCTGCCCCCCTCCCCCCTTATGCGTTGTGTTGGTTCGGTGGTGTGTTTGTTCATCCGGGTCGCGGGGAGCCCCCCCTGGAAGTGGCGGGGAGCCCCCCCCGGAAGTGGCGGGGAGCCCCCCCCGGAAGTGGCGGCTCACCTGCCTGCGTGTAAATGCGTGCCGGGTCTGACTTGCGGCGCTGCTGCCAACTTTTCAGTAAAACTGGCGCGTCTGGAGAAATGGTTTCCGGAAGGTCTTTTTGACCCCCTCCCCCACCACCCCACCACCCCGCAGATCTTTTCTGACATCTGAGAAGATTTGGATCCGGGGGGTGGGGAGGGGGGTGGAGGGTGTCGTTCATTCCTGGTTCACATGCCGCAAACCAGCTCACGCCCCCCCCACCCCCCCTCCCCCGTCTGCAGACCAGCGTAGACCTCCGGGGTTGTCGGTTCAAACCTCCCTGGTTGAGTAAGGGGCCATATGGAGCCTTGTGTCGGGCCACGTCGTCGCTCTGACGGGTGGAGGACTTGTCTCCGACTCAGAGCATCAGCATCCGGCAGGGATGCCGGACCAGCCGTCAAATATTGCGTGGTTAAAGAGGAGGAAGGCGCGTGCAGTGGGAGCGCACCCATCACACGTGTCACCAGAGGCACACGTGTGTGTGCGTGCGCGCGCGCGTACGAGGCACATCTTTGATTGTAACACCGGGACAAAACGTGTTTACTGGTAAAGATTACGGGGCTTGCACCCCTTCAGACAGCGACTACGTCACAGTAACCACATTTCTATAGGTCTAGTGCACCTCCACGAGGTCTAGTGCACCTCCACAAGGTCTAGTGCACCTCCACGAGGTCGAGGTGCACTTCCACGAGGTCTAGTGCACCTCCACGAGGTCTAGTGCACCTCCACGAGGTCGAGGTGCACTTCCACGAGGTCTAGTGCCCCTCCACGAGGTCGAGGTGCACCTCCACGAGGTCCAGTGCACCTCCACGAGGTTGAGGTGCACCTCCACGAGGTCTAGTGTACCTCCACGAGGTCTAGTGCACCTCCACGAGGTCGAGGTGCACTTCCACAAGGTCTAGTGCACCTCCACGAGGTCTAGTGCACCTCCACAAGGTCTAGTGCACCTCCACGAGGTCGAGGTGCACTTCCACGAGGTCTAGTGCACCTCCACGAGGTCGAGGTGCACTTCTGATGCCTGGTAGTTTTTTTTTTTAAATACTTGCCCGGTGACGTCATACTACCTTGAACTCTTCGGTACTACGTAACCAATCGGTACACGGCACAGGCCGGACACGGGTGTGTGTGTGTGTGTGTGTGTGTGTGTGTGTGTGTGTGTGTGTGTGTGTGTGTGTGTGTGTGTGTGAAGTCCAACCAAGAGAGGGGTGTCGTCAGCAGCAGCTATAGCTTCCCCCCATGAAAAGCAGTTTGGCGAAGTTATCTCGGCTGCTGTCCGGCGTGGCTTCTCGGGGCTGCTCCTCACGGTACTTTATCGGGGTCTCTCAACCCGTTCGGACAGACCGGCTGGTGTCTTGGCCTGGGAGACTGTCTGAAACCGTTCGCCCTGCTTGAGTGTTCTTGAGCAAGACACGCTAAGTCCCGACCAGCTGTGAAGCTTTTTTTCCCCTGCTCCTAACCCCCCGTAGAGCTCAGCAGAAGGCCACACTAACGTTATTACATGAAGGGCAGTGTGTTAAATACTGCTAACCTCCTGCCAACGTGAAATATTGCTATATGATTACACGGTTCGATATGGAGGGTCCTCACTGGTGTGGTATTACAAGCCTGTCGCAGGTTGTGCGTGTTTGCATGCTGTGTGTGTGTGCGTGTGTGTGTGTGTGTGTGTGTGTGTGTGTGTGTGTGTGTGTGTGTGTGTGTGTGTGTGTGTGTGTGTGTGTGTTCTTTATGAGGCTTCCCAGGCACCAGGTGCATACTAGGATTTGCCACACAGGGTCAGCTCAGCGTCCATCACCTCATTATCCTCTTTGGACAAGGGCGGACATAATCTCCCTCTCTCTCTCTCTCCCTCTCTCTCTCTCTCCTCTCTCTCTCTCTCCCTCTCTCTCTCTCTCATCTCCTGTTGCTCTCTCTCCTCTGTTCTCTCGGTTGCACTCTTTCATATACTCCCACCTCTGGCTCTCGCATCCCCTCAATCCACTCCGTCCCTCCAATTCCTTGTCTCACGCTTGCCGTCTGTCTCTCCTTTTCATCCTTCCTGTGTCTACCAAGTCTTTCTCGATGTCTCACTCACTGGCCTATAGTCTCTCTCTCGCTCTCTTTTCTCCTCATCCTCTCTAATCTCACTTTCTCACTCCTTCTATCGCTTTCTAACCATCTCTCTCTCTTCTCCTCCTCCTCATATCTTACTCCCTCTATCGCTTTCTAACCATCTCTCTCTCTTCTCCTCCTCCTCTAATCTCACTCCCTCTATCGCTTTCTAATCATCTCTCTCTCTTCTCCTCCTCCTCATATCTTACTCCCTCTATCGCTTTCTAACCATCTCTCTCTCTTCTCCTCCTCCTCTAATCTCACTCCCTCTATCGCTTTCTAACCATCTCTCTCTCTCCTCCTCCTCCTCCTCTAATCTCACTCCCTCTATCGCTTTCTAACCATCTCTCTCTCTTCTCCTCCTCCTCATATCTTACTCCCTCTATCGCTTTCTAACCATCTCTCTCTCTCCTCCTCCTCCTCTAATCTCACTCCCTCTATCGCTTTCTAACCATCTCTCTCTCTCCTCCTCCTCCTCTCTAATCTCACTCCCTCTATCGCTTTCTAACCGTCTCTCTCTCTTCTCCTCCTCCTCTAATCTCACTCCCTCTATCGCTTTCTAACCATCTCTCTCTCTCCTCCTCCTCCTCCTCTAATCTCACTCCCTCTATCGCTTTCTAACCATCTCTCTCTCTTCTCCTCCTCCTCATATCTTACTCCCTCTATCGCTTTCTAACCATCTCTCTCTCTCTCCTCCTCCTCCTCTAATCTCACTCCCTCTATCGCTTTCTAACCATCTCTCTCTCTCCTCCTCCTCCTCTCTAATCTCACTCCCTCTATCGCTTTCTAACCGTCTCTCTCTCTCCTCCTCCTCCTCTAATCTCACTCCCTCTATCGCTTTCTAACCATCTCTCTCTCCTCCTCCCCCTCTAATCTCACTCCCTCTATCGCTTTCTAACCATCTCTCTCTCTTCTCCTCCTCCTCTAATCTCACTCCCTCTATCGCTTTCTAACCATCTCTCTCTCTTCTCCTCCTCCTCTAATCTCACTCCCTCTATCGCTTTCTAACCATCTCTCTCTCTCCTCCTCCTCCTCTCTAATCTCGCTTTCTCACTCCCTCTATCGCTTTCTAACCATCTCTCTCTCTTCTCCTCCTCCTCATATTTTACTCCCTCTATCACTTTCTAACCATCTCTCTCTCTTCTCCTCCTCCTCATATCTTACTCCCTCTATCGCTTTCTAACCATCTCTCTCTCTCCTCCTCCTCCTCTAATCTCACTCCCTCTATCGCTTTCTAACCATCTCTCTCTCTCCTCCTCCTCCTCATATCTTACTCCCTCTATCGCTTTCTAACCGTCTCTCTCTCTCCTCCTCCTCCTCTAATCTCACTCCCTCTATCGCTTTCTAACCATCTCTCTCTCCTCCTCCCCCTCTAATCTCACTCCCTCTATCGCTTTCTAACCATCTCTCTCTCTTCTCCTCCTCCTCTAATCTCACTCCCTCTATCGCTTTCTAACCATCTCTCTCTCTTCTCCTCCTCCTCTAATCTCACTCCCTCTATCGCTTTCTAACCATCTCTCTCTCTTCTCCTCCTCCTCTCTAATCTCGCTTTCTCACTCCCTCTATCGCTTTCTAACCGTCTCTCTCTCTTCTCCTCCTCCTCATATTTTACTCCCTCTATCACTTTCTAACCATCTCTCTCTCTTCTCCTCCTCCTCATATCTTACTCCCTCTATCGCTTTCTAACCATCTCTCTCTCTCCTCCTCCTCCTCTAATCTCACTCCCTCTATCGCTTTCTAACCATCTCTCTCTCTCCTCCTCCTCCTCTCTAATCTCGCTTTCTCACTCCTTCTATCGCTTTCTAACCGTCTCTCTCTCGCTCTCTCTCGCTCTTCTCCTCCTCCTCTGTAATCTCGCTTTCTCCCTCCCTCCATCGCTTTCTAACCATCTCTCTCTCGCTCTTCTCCTCCTCCTCTAATCTCACTCCCTCTATCGCTTTCCAACCATCTCTCTCTCTTCTCCTCCTCCTCATATCTTACTCCCTCTATCGCTTTCTTACCATCTCTCTCTCTCCTCCTCCTCGTCTCTAATCTCGCTTTCTCACTCCCTCCATCCCCTTCTAACCGTCTCTCTCTCTCTCTCTCTCTCTCTCTCTCTCCCTCTCTCCCTCCCCTCCCCCCCCTCTGTAATCTCGCTTTCTCCCTCCCTCCATCTCTTTCTAACCGTCTCTCTCTCTCTCCCTGTTACTCGATATTCTCCCTCTCTGTTTTATCTCCCTCCCTCTGACAGCAGATTGATTGGTCTAGTCTGCCGTGGCTGCTGTTGGGTGCGAGAGCCCACTAGTCACGGATGGCTCGGCGGGTCGGGGTGGGGCAAGGGGGGGAAGGGGGGAGGAGGAGGGACTGCACCGTAACGACGGAGGAAGCGCTGCCACCCGTTTTAACCGCGGCGGCGCACATCTCTTGTTCCGTCACCCTTGGCGGTGCACCTCTCGCCGGTTAATACGGTCCCATGTCGTTCCGGGATACCTGCTTCGAATGAGCGAGTCAGCACAGCTTATGACTGTTGTGTGTCTGTGTGTGTGTGTGTGTGTGCGTGAGACACTCAGACAGACACACACAGAGAGAGAGAGAGAGAGAGAGAGAGAGGAGCTGTGCTCAGAGCTTTGAGACAGGCCACAGCCATGCCTCCATTCAGCTGTCAAGTGAATTCTAAGCGGACTTTTGAAACGATGCAAAGAGTGAAAGGCACAAAAGGTGGCATCCGTCAGCCGGCAGGAAGCGAATAAACAGCCTCCCCGAGTATATGGGCTCTCTGCGGAAAATATTGGTCATATTGTATAATGTCTGACGTCAAATTTCAAACAAAACATCATCCCGCACCGGCAGACCACCATGCAGGGGTCCCCTATGTGGGGGAGTTGGGATATAGAGTCATATTCTAGTGTCTGTGTTTCAGTATTTATTTATTTATTCATTCATTTGCACAAGCTCTTTATTTTTTTAGACGGCACTATTTTGCACGAGGCATGTGTAAACTTTTTTTTTAGCAGTGATGGAAGTGATGGGGTTTGGCTGAAATGTGGGATTTCAATGCAGGATTTCTAGTTTTGCTGCATCTCAGCTGGCAGCAAGAGGAGGGCAGCGGTCCAGCAGGTGGAAAACAGGAGTCCTGTCTTCTCTCCTCCGGCCGTGAAACACTTCCCTGTACATCAGCTGTTATGTAACGCAGCTGCTGTTGCTCTGTAAGAGGAGGTGATGTGCTTTTGGTTTTGTGTGTGTGTGTGTGTGTGTGTGTGTGTGTGTCTGGATGTATGTGTGTTATAATGGATGACCATAATGATGGATGGACTGCATACCACTGGAGGAGAAAAGCAATCTTTTATCATGATAATTTTATGGTCTGTCATGAGATAACTAATAAGGGTTTGGTCATTGTCAGGTGTGTGTGTGTGTGTGTGTGTGTGTGTGTGTGTGTGTGTGTGTGTGCGCGCACACCAGGTTTTTGT
>JAJHIY020001213.1:32500-35835 GCA_022114975.2 Lampris megalopsis
GGGGGTCCATTTCTGCTGCAGCCTTCATCCGCCTTCCCAGCCGTTTGTGATGCTTCCCTAAATTCAGCCATCGTCCTCCGCCTGTTCCACCGTTGAGGTCTTGGTTGGGACCTCCCCCTTGACCTTACCGCCACGGGTGACCCTACCAGGAGCGCAGCTCCAGACGGCATTGCTCTCGGGATCTCAGGACCACGCGAGCTTCCCCACCACGACAAGGTGACGATCCATGGAGAAGAACACTACATTTTGAATGAGTGTGGCAAAACGAATGAGACAAAACTGAAAAACATCTGGGACTTCTGGGGGGACGTCTGGGACATCTGTTGGGAGCTTTAGTTGAGTAAATGAATTGAACGTAGCTGTGTTTGAAGATCAAGTTAATTATTACAACATCGAGTGTATGCCCCGGTTTGATAATGAAGCTGTATTTTATAATGTATTCGAGAAATCATAAATGGATAGATTTAACGGGCACCGTTGTCAAGATCACCCAAGTCCCCGGGCGAGCCTTTAGGGATGCGAGTCCAAATCGAGTCCAGCGCCGAAGCTTATCGAGTGTGAGTCGAGGGCCAAACGCGAGAAGGAGTGAATATTTCCGATTCCCACTGTCCAACGTTTTATAAAAGGAAAAAAGAAATAGTCTTGAAAAATTTACGAGTTATGCTCCAGCCATGACTGAAGCAAGTCCAAGATGTGATGCTGCGAAGTCCGAGACAAGACGGAAACCTTAAAAACGCAGAGTTCATAGTCGAGTACTGCACGGGAGGGGGATGGGACCGTCATGGCAAATGATCCAAACCACCAACCGCCGAACCGAGTGAACCGAAGAAGCAGTCAGCTGGTGTTTTGTACGGCTTTACAGTTGCCAGGAAGTGCGCTCCTCCTGACTTCCGGTCGCAGGCTGGCAGAGAGCGTTATCCTCAGGGGACAGCGGGGGCAGAGAAGTGAGAGACCACAGGCGGAGTCGAAAGAGACCGTCTGTTGGGGTTGCCCCGGTAGCTCGCCCGATGAAGCGCTGGGGTAGCGGGGTGTGTGGTTTAGCCTCGGCTGCGAGCGGGGGAGAGCGGGGTCGTGGGTCGCGGGAGGGAGAGCAGACGCAATAGCGAGGCTACGGTGTGCCAGACGAACTAACTGCCCTTTACATCCTGCAGTGAGGCCGGGGCCTCCTGGTCTGACACTGACTGACAAGTACAGAGGCGGACGTGGCAAAACGAGAGAGAGAGAGGGAGAGAGGGAGACGCCTGATATCTGCTCCGAAGGAAGAGGGGGAGGCAGCCCTTGGAGACCTAGACTCCGATAAATAAAACACCCGTGTTAAACCGCCCAACCTGTGCCCGTCCCGCCATCTCCAAACCCTCCAGCGGCATGAGTCTTACCCCGAGCATGTACCACATAGCAAGGCGGAGTCCCTACCACGGAGGTCCGGGTTCAAATCCGTCCTGGGCCCCTTTGCTGCTCCCCGTCCTCCCTCTCTCTCCCCTGCCTTTCCCGTCGCTCTCTACCGTCGCCGTCGAATAAAGTGGAACGTGCCAAATGACGAGAATAACGAGAACATCTGTTTCGTTCCGCCGTCGATTTATAAAGAAGCCTCACCCCGAGATCAAGGCCGAGGCGCCGCGAGCGCCTCCGAAATACCGGTTTACATTTCTGTCCGAGCCTCAGCAGAGCCGAACGCGGTCGCAGCGGAAGGCCTTTCTGCAGCGCCCCCGTCAGCGTGTCCGCCGTTCATGTTTCGTTGGGAAGTGTGATTACGGTACAAACGTTTTTCTCCCCTTTTAAATGCAGTTTGACGTGGGGGTACAGGGGAGTGGGGCACGCGGCATATCGACTCAGGTCCGTGGCTGCGGTATTGCCTTGAGTTGAGCAGGCTTGCTCGGAGTGACACCCCTTGCAGTGTGTGATCAGATTCAGTCAAAGTCACGCAAATTGGATGTGTTATCACTCCTTCCGACTGGCTCGAACCGCCCTGGTCCAGATGTTTGATTTCCGCGTCTCTCGGAGTTTTCCATTCGGCACACTCGCTCTCCCCCATGACTAACCGTTGGTGTTATTCCACGGGTTTGTGCGCATATGCCAGTGTGTGCTTGTGTTCACCTGCATTTGTGTGTCTTTATCTGTGTGTTGCTGTGTTCAGACGCAGGCATGATGTGTGTGTGTGTGTGTGTGTGTGTGTCTTCTCCTGGATCGCCACCTTGCCGTACTGGAGAAGCTTGCGTGTACCAATGATCCCAAGAGCTGTGCCGTCCGGAGCTTGGCTCCTGGTAGGGTCACCCGAGGCAGACGGGTCAAGGGGGAGGTTCCAGACGAAGCCCGATCCAACAAAGACCTCAACGGCGTCTCCGGGTCACAACAGCAGTGAAGGTGGATGAAGGCTGCACCAGAGGGTGGCCCCCGATCGTCTTGGTTCTCCATGCTGTTGGACTCCGGCCACCCCCCTGTCAAGGACCGTGTGGTGGCTGCAGGCGCATCAGCCTCTCCATGTAAAAAGCTGTCAACGTTGGACATCCGGGTGACGTGGCGGCCTATTCCGTTGCCTAGCAACACCGGGCTCGCCAGTTCGAATCCCCGTGTTACCTCCGGCTTTGTCAGACATCCCAATTGGCTGTGTCTGCGGGTGGGAAGCCGGGTGCGGGTATGTGTCCTGGTCGCTGCGCTAGCGCCTCCTCTGGTCTGTCCTGGCGCCTGTTCAGGGGGGGAGGGGGAACTGGTGGGGTAATAGCGTGATCCTCCCACGCGCTACGTCCCCCCTGGCGAAACTCCTCACTGTCGGGCGAAAAGAAGCGGCTGGCGACTCCACATGTATGGGAGGAGGCACGTGGGAGTCGGAGAGGGGGGCGGAGCAGAGACTCAGAGAGCGGGGTGATTGGCCAGGTACAATTGGGGAGAAAAGAGGGGGGGGGAGGAAAATAAAGCTGTCACGCGCAGGCGTCCTCCCATTATGCAGCTCCAGGATCAGCCTCTACACCCACCTGAAGAGGAGGAACGGTCGAACTCGACCCCGAGTGACTGCCGATGATGTGTGTGCGTGTGCGTGTGTGTGTGTGTGTGTGTATGTGTGTGGCATGCTAAAGCAGAGAGACAGAGACGAAAGGGGAAAGCGTGTGTCTTGGATTTCCTGAGTGGACCACGATGCTGTAAAAGCAACGTTTATCAAAGCGTGTCGAGATGTACAGCGATGAGCTGGCGGGCGAGGGAGAGGGAGAGGGGCAGCTGAGGATAAAGCGGCAGAGCGAGGGGGACGAGAGCAGCAAGCGGCGAAGGGTGGGAGAAGGAAAGAGGCCGTATGTGAAAGAGGCGGAGAGGAAGCGTGGGGGAGAGAACATCGTCGTGTCGTG